>JAXIVJ010017031.1:22500-27229 GCA_036785665.1 Chirona hameri | reverse complement strand
TAGCTGTGTAATATATTTAATATTTCTATTTGTGTCATTCGTGTCATTCGTGTCATTTGCACAAAATGTAAGATGATCGGACATTTTTGTGCAGAGTGTAATACAATTGGAATGGAATGGAATCGGATTCGAAATCAAAGCCTCGTATAATTTAGATGCCCAGGAAGCAGATTCGGAATCGATTCCTGTAATGAAATATATATTGGAAATCGGAATTGGCATCCAGACCAGCTGGCTGGTGTGAATCGGAATCGATTCGACTGAAGCGGAATCAAGACACACCACCGATCAATTGTCGGGACTGGTTCTGATGCTTCGAACAGGCGGATTACCTTGTTAGTGCTGTCAGTTATACATACAGCTATACAGACTGTATGTCTTGTCATTGTCATTGTGCGTGTTTCAGTAAACTATAGTCTGGATCGTCTTGTTATTTGAGCACTTTTGAAATAACTAAAAACCAAACGAAACAAAGGCCAAGGGACGTTCTTCAAACATGTTTCACCGCTTTGATTTTCAGCCAGCTTTGGACGAGTATTAAAGATGGCATATCTCGTATGATCTCTCGGATGCACATTGTTTGCACTTGCACCCACTCTTTTTTTTAGCCGAATCTGTATGCTAAATGTATGTAATGTACAACATTGACATCATACTGGGGTTATTGATTCACCTTTAGGAAGGATTCAATCACGATTCCATTGGGATATGAATGATTCAGTCACCGTTTGATCATGGATATAACCATTTGGAGAAATTATTATTCCGATTCAAAGAATCAAATCATTTTTGATAAAATCACGTTTGACTCAACATTGAAATAGCATTACACAGTCTTTTTGATTCAATCAGCCTCGTTTCTATGCGGGTTTTAATTCAATCATGATTCATAAATACAAAATCGGGTGGTGAATCGATTCTTCTTTGATTCAAGGGAATTTGATTGAACAGATTCCCAATCGATTCAATCAGAGTCCGAATCAAACACCAGTCCTGCTTGACATCCCACAATACCATGTGGCATATGACGTATTTGAAATCTGACGAAGATGATGGGTAATATAACACAAAAATCAAAAGGGCGCCATTTAAAGCGGCCCAGATACTTAGGTTATTTTAAGTCTCTGTCATTCCTCCCATCCTCCACAGCGGTCCAGTTCCCTCCAGTTTACGCAGCTTGCCAATTCCTCATGCTTCCATGTCCATTTCTCCCGTCCCCACACCTGTCCATTCATCGTGTCCCACAGCCAAGCCAGGGCGCCTAGCCAGACCTTCAGAGAGGGGGGGGGGGGAAGCCCTGGGAGAGGCCCCCACCCCAAAAAACATACCCCTGGAATAGAAAAACTCTACGGATTTCGGCCACTTTATTTTGTGAGGCACTCTTTTTAGCATTTTTTCTTCGTCTACTTTTGATGAGCTGGATTGGACCACGGGACCAGGTAGGCATTGTACTGAGCGCATTACTAATTTGTATTGTTATGTACAGGAAGAAAACATATCATTTGCTGCCCCCCCCCCAACAGGTGTGGGGTCGGCTTTTGAGTGTGGGGGACGGCTGAAATGACGAAAAATGTACCCACATTTTGATACGTGTATTTAGCCTCTGCAAAGCATTTTTATGTGGATTTTTCATGTTATAGTAGGTCGTATACTTATTAGCGCCGAGAGCTGCGCGAAAGGGTTTACGGCTTTGCCTCATAAACCCAGAAATATAGGCGGTGGGCACTTGTAGAGTATAATAAGCTAAATGATATCATAAATTCAGCGTTGCGACGAACCGACGACGATGACTATGGCTCTCGTTATGACCGATGACTACCGATGTGATTGCCGCGAAGCGGCGTTTAAAATTTTAAGTTTAGGTCCTGAAAACGAAATGTTAATATTCGAACCAGACCGTGAGGGTGAGATGGCTTGGGGAGATGGTCCTGGCCTTGTTTCCACAATTAGCTCTCGGTCAAGCAAATTGTGCACTCAGACTGGAGCAGCTTCCCGGGTGCCGATCTCCTCGTCTTTGCCACTCTGCGCCTTCATTGGCGTCGTAGTTCCTTTCGGAAGTCGGCAAACTAGCTAACCTGCTTGAAACTTAAAGTGTGACCATTTCTACTTGACCATATGGGTGGGCCCTCGTGGGCCATGCAATTACGCCAATGGAGAGCCTCTGCCAGACACATTAATGCAATTCTTTTTCCATTTTCCACCCTTCCGTCGGCGACGCCCCTGGCTGATAAATATTGCACAACGCCACTCTCCTGAGAGGACAATTGTTAAATTTGTTTTGTACTACCATCACCCCCCCCCCCCCCCCCAAATCAAAACACGTCAGACTTATCAAATTACCATATTGAAACAGAGAAAACATTGCACCAGGTGGGTCAGAACTCAGAGTACAGCACATTACCGTCATTATGACCGCGCCGACCACGGCCCTGCAGACGGCTCCAGGCGACGGCTAACAACCCCTTGGCAGGCTCGAGGACCCGTTCACAGACTCAATGGCCCTCTGGATAAGCATGGGAGGCCCTGAACAGACTCAATGGCCCCTTGGCAAGCCGAGATTCCCCTAAGCAGACTCCTAATAGCCCCTGACAGTTCGAAGGCCCCTGACAGGATCATATACCATTGGGAAAGCTCGAGAGGCTCCTGAACTGACTAATGAGCCTAGCAGGTTCAGGAGGCCCTTGACCAGACCTCAATGGGCCCATGGGCAAGGCTGGAGAGGCCCTGAACATACTCAATGGGCCCCTGGACCATGCTCGAGAGGCCACTGGGCAGTTTGTTGGGCCGTGGGTGGGCTCAATTGGCCCCTGGACAAGTGAACATTCTCTAGAGGCCCCTGGACATGTTTTTGGGGCCACCTGAGGTGGGCTAATGGGCCCCAGGGCATGCTAGAAAGGTCCAGGGCATGTTTTGGCCTTTAAGTGGGCTCAATGGCCCCTGGACATTATGTGGGCCCATCGGTGGGTTCAATGGGCCCCTGGACATGCCCAAGAGGCCCCCTGGGCCAGGGCTTCGAAAAGCCTTCAATGTCTCTGAGGGCCCCTGACATGCACCAGAGTGACCCTTGCCTGTGTTAGAGGGCACCCTCCTGTTGACTTTTTGAAAGCCATTAGCTAATGCACATCGTATCTGGGCCAATCTCGCGGGAGCCCCCTGTGACCCATAAGGGGGGGGGGGGGTGCAATTGCCCCCATTGCCCCCTCTGCAGCGGCCCCTGTCCACAGCTGTCCATTTCTCCATCTTCACAACTGTCCATATCTCCCGTCTTTCACATCTGTCCATTCCCCGTGTCCCCACAGCTGTCCATTTCTCCCGTCTCACAACTGTCCATTTCTCCAGTCCTTCCATCTATCCATTCCTCGTGTCCCACAGCTGTCCATTCTTCTCCCATCTTCACAACTGATCCATTCTCCCGTGCTTCACATCTGTCCATGTATCCCTCTCCACAATCTGTCACAGTCCTGCCATCTATCTGTCTATCATCTCGTCCACACAGCTGTCCATTCCTCATGCTCCACCTCTTCTATTCCTCCCGTCCCCACATCTGTATATTCCCTCATGTCTCCACAGCTGTCTACACCTCCCGCCTCCACTTCTGTCCATTCCTCCCACTATCCTGTCTATTCCTCCCATCCCCACATCTGGTATATTCCTCATGTCTGCAACAGCTGACTACTCCTCCCGCCCTCCACATCTGTCCATTCCTCCCATTAGCTGTCTATTCATCTCGTCCCCACAGCTGTCCAGTTCTCATTGCATTTTCTTTCTCCCTCCTCTCTCCCCCATCTCTCCGCCGCCCCGCTCGCGCCCTCTGCCCCGCTCTGACCTTCTGCCCCGCTCCGACCCACTTGCCCCGCTCCGACCCCTCTGCCCCGCTCCGACCCCTTGCCCCGCACACCCGCCGTGAGGCCGGTAGAAAGCTGGCCACTTCTCTGCCACGCTCTCTGTGAGCGGCGCTTCACGCCCTCCTCAGAGACCGCTGACCGGACCGAGACGACGGTGGCTGCCGCGCACCGCGTGGGCACCGCGTGGCACCGCGGGCTATATGTGAAAACCCGCACGACATTCCTCCCTGATTTATTCCCAGCCACCCACTGGTTTCCTGTAGTGAGCTTCTCTCCGGCGCGCGCGGACAAATGGAATTCACCGAGTTAACAGACCAGGTAACACCACGGGTGAAATGCAACAGCTGCCCGGCGGTTGGCGGCGGCCTTTCTCTCTCTCTCTCTCTCTCTCTCTCTCTCTCTCTCTACTCTCTCCTCTCTCTCTCTCTCTCTCTCTCTCTCTCTCAGTCATCTCTCTCCTCCATTCTCTCTCTCTCTCTCTCTCTCTCTCTCGTCTCTCTCTCTCCTCTCTCTCTCTCTCTCTCTCTCTCTCTCTCTCTCTCTCTCCTTCTCCTCTCTCTCTCTCTCGCCTCTCCTCTCTTCTCTCTCTCTCTCTTCTCTCTCTCTCTCTTCCTCCTCTCCTCTCTCTCTCTCTCTCTCTCTCCATCCTCTCTCTCTCCTCTCTCCTTCTCACTCTCATCTCTCATCTCTCTCTCTCTCTCTCTCTCTCTCTCGTTCTCTCTCTCTCACTCTCATCCATCTCTCCTCCATCTCTCATCCTCTCTCTCTCTCTCTTCTCTCTCGTCTCTCCTCTTCTCTCTCTCTCTCTCTCTCTCTCTCTCTCTCTCTCTCCTCTCTCTCTCTCTCTCTATCATCTCACTCTCTCTCTCTCTCTCTCTATCTCT
>JAXIVJ010017031.1:5000-17500 GCA_036785665.1 Chirona hameri | reverse complement strand
TCAAACGGGACAGCGTTCCACGGGCGTGTCACGGCTGACTTGGTGGCTGGACTGTCATGCTCAGCCTGTCCTCAGCCTGTCCTCAGCCTGTCCTCAGCCTGTCATCAGCCTGTCATCCCGAGCCTGTCACCAGCGGCGGAGGTGGTCTGCCAGGCGGTAATCGCAGCGTCTGCCTCACAGCTGGCCCCACTGGGCGCGGTCCGGCTGGCGGTGGACGGCGGGGGGAGGGGTGGGCGGTTGACATTGGACGGTTGTCGTGCTCGTTGGCGGGCGGTGTGCGGTGATGGGATATTTGGTGGGTTGCGAACGGTACGATGGACACTGGACACTGGACAGTGGGCGATGAGAGCGCGGTTGGCACTGGATGCTGGCCGAGCGGTGGACGTCGCTGGGGACGTTTGTTGGTGGGCGGTGGTTAGGCGTTGGCGGTATGCAAAACGTGCGGAGGGCGGCTGGCTGTGGTCGGCTGGCTGTGGGCGGTGGGCGGTGGGCGGCTGGCTGTGGGCGGTGGGCGGCTGGTGGCGAGTGGCTGGCGGCAGGCAGCTGTCCGCGGGTGGTTGGCGGTGGGCGGCTGGTGGTGAGTGGCTGGCGGCAGGCAGCTGTCCGCGGGTGGTTGGCGGTGGGCGGCTGGTGGTGAGTGGCTGGCGGCAGGCAGCTGTCCGCGGGTGGTTGGCGGTGGGCGGCTGGTGGTGAGTGGCTGGCGGCAGGCAGCTGTCCACGGGTGGTTGGCGGTGGGCGGCTGGTGGTGAGTGGCTGGCGGCAGGCAGCTGTCCACGGGTGGTTGGCGGTGGGCGGCTGGTGGTGAGTGGCTGGCGGCAGGCAGCTGTCCACGGGTGGTTGGCGGTGGGCGGCTGGTGGTGAGTGGCTGGCGGCAGGCAGCTGTCCACGGGTGGTTGGCGGTGGGCGGCTGTCTGCGGACGTCTGGCGGCAGACCATTGGCGGTAGGCCCCTGCTGTGGGTGTTTGGTCTGTTTGGTCTGGGCGGCTGGCCACTGACGGCGGGCGGCGAACGTCAGCGGCGGCGGCCGGTCAGTCAGGCGATCACGTTGCGAGGCGAGGCCGCGCGTGGGCACGCCTGCCCACCTGGCCGGCCGGCCTGCCGGGTCTGTTTGCGTGGGAGCCGTCAAAGCCGCGACAGGCAGACGGCCGTCAGCTGGCACATCAGTGCTGCGAACCGCGCTCCTAGTCGATCCTAACGACTCCCGATCGCTCCCGATCGCTCCGGACCGCTCCGGGAAACTCCGGGCCTCTGAGAGGTTCCTGACCGCGCTCCGGGCATCTCCGGGCGTCTGACCGCTCCGGACCGCTCCGGACCGCCCGAAGCCGTGAGCCACAACTTACCGTGCTGCGCCGCGCGGCGGGGTCATTGGCCCAGCTGCGGCGGAGGCGCCGAGCGGTCAGCGATGAGCAGCGGTCTGCCGCGCGCCAGTCGCCGGCGGGTCCGACCATTCATGGCCCACAGAGACGGATAGCCGGCTGGAATGTGCCGGCTGGCTCGGCTGGCTGGCTGGAAATCGGCCCGTTGACGGCCGGCCTTTCACGGAGTGGTGGGCTGCGGGGCGGCGCCGGCCGCCGAATGGGCGCGCCGCCGCGCTGGCCGCTCACGCACGCGAGCAGTTGTCAACAGGGGCGGTCGGCAGGGCTATCAGGGCCGCAACAGGACCAACAGGGACTGCTCAGGGATGTCGGGGCCAGCTGTGGCAGGATCGGCAGGCCGGCAGGGCCATCAGGGCCAACAGGGGCAGCTCAGGGATGTCAGGGCCAGCTGTGACAGGAGGGCAGCTCAGGGATGTCAGGACCTGCTGTGGCAGGATGGGCAGGCCGGCAGGGCCATCAGGGCCAACAGGGGCAGCTCAGGGATGTCGGGGCCAGCTGTGGCGGTAGGGCAGCTCAGGGATGTCAGGGCCAGCTGTGGCCGGAGGGCAGCTCAGGGATGTCAGGGCCAGCTGTGGCCGGAAGGCAGCTCAGGGATGTCAGGGCCAGCTGTGGCCGGAGGCCAGTTCAGGGATGTCATGACTCTGGGCCAGCTGTGGTCGGAAGGCAGCTCAGGGATGTCGGGGCCAGCTGTGGCCGGATGGCAGCTCAGGGATGTCGGGGCCAGCTGTGGCGGGAGGGCAGCTCAGGGATGTCAGGGCCAGCTGTGGCCGGAGGGCAGCTCAGGGATGTCAGGGCCAGCTGTGGCCGGAGGGCAGCTCAGGGACAGCTGCGTGACTCGTGATAGGGGCGGCAGCTCCGTCCCGACTAGTGGGGAGGACTGACGACCGAGGCGATGAGGACTGCCAACAGAGCCGGAGGCCGTGCACCGATCGGAAGTCTTGGCAGTGACGCAATCATAATGCAAAGCTGCTGTCTGACATCAATCTAATACATGACATGTGGGGCATAAATCTGAAAAAATGTAACTTGTTATGAAGTTCTGTACAGGGCTCCAGACATAAGCAGCTTTATGCTTCTTATTGTCGTGACTCGTGAGCCAACTGTGGTTCTCAATGATCCTGCTGAATAGGGCAACCACCAGCATGATGAATGAACTGTCGTAGTGAATGAACTGTCAGCCAGAGTGCGTCTTATGCGTGCGCGCACAGCTCAATGTGCGGCTGCGCGTGAGAGATTGGCACAAGAGATTACTCGAGCGTACAGCACTGCCCTTTGCAGCGGGCTCGTGCAATGGAAGCAGCTCCGTCTGTCCAATGGAATCAGGTCGCCGCTGATTGCTGATTAGGGTGTCGCCGAGCGGCGAGTGAGTGTGTCTTTTGGGCCGACAGCAAATCGGAACCAGTAAGCTGCTGCAGCGAGCAGCTCTGGACGACCACGCATACGCTGACGCGCAGTTTGGATTGGAGCGCAATGGCTGTTCGGTGCTTTATATTGTTGGTGAGCGAATTGCTGAGGATTCTATGCCTAATACCTATAAATGAACGGCTGAATGTTCCAGATAATTACTCGGATCAATAACCTTTTTCATGCGCGAATTGACCACGCAGTCGTCGCGCCCTCAAGCCCCAACAAAGTAAACAAACAAACCTTTATGTCACTTAATATGAGTGATATATTTACTTGGTAAATCCGGCCGATAAGTAATCGGTCATGTGATATCTACGATAACCGATCAAAAATAGATGACGATTTTCACGGAGTGGCAAGTGACGCATAAACATTGGATACAGGTCGGCTCTTCAGACCTCAACACCTTAGCATTGCCGGCAGTTGATGACCAGGCGATTGCTGGTCACTGCCCGTTCAGGGGCCAATGACGACCTGCTGTGACCGGTTTGACTGGCTGACCGGCAGCTCTGCTGGCGGCGGCGGCGGCGGCGCAGCGGACAGTAGGCGCCGTGCTGATTGATCAGCTGTGTATGGGCGTCTGGCGCACCTAGCCGGCGTACCGAGCCCCCCCCCCCCCCCCCCTCCGGCGCCCCCTCCCTACACACTCACTGCCGGCCCATCGTGTCGGGGGTAAATGCCACTTTACCGCTGAGAGTCCGGCGGTGCTCTCCCCTTGAGAGCGCAGCGGCTACTCGAGCCTCAATCGACGTCAAGTCACTGCGACACCGCCGCGAGGAGACCGTATCACGTGACCTGCCTGTCGGCGCCTGTGTACGGTCACGTGACCACCCGTCGACGCTTCTGTGGCGCCGGACCACGAGCGTGATGGCTTCAGAAGGGCCTATCGAGATCTGAATCTGCCGCGCCGTAGGCGGTCCGAGCCGGGCGCTGCACGGCTCGACAACACACGCCTTTAGTGCTGATGATTGGACGCAGATAGGCGTAGTCCGGCGCGGCGCGGCGCAGCGCGGCGCCGTGCAGGCGTCAGTGACCAGCCGAGCCAGCCCGGCTGTGGTATTGTGGACTGGGGCGTGTGCCGCTCTGCTGCGCCCGCTCTGTCCCCGATCTTCCACGCCGGCTGCCTTGGAACGATATCTGATGGACCTCGGCAAAGGCACGCCATGCCAGCCAAACAGTTTTCTGTGGAGCTGAATTCCTGGCGTGAGACGGCTGGCATTCGCGGCCCACGCCGCCTCCGCTTCCGCGTCAAAACGATGGCGGCTCTGTGACGACCACACAATAGCTTCGTTTGTGTTTCCATGGATGGTCGTTTATTTCCATAATGGCTGGATTATTTAAGTTACGCGTTTGAAATGCGATATTTGTGGTGGCTGCAGATCGCAGTGCGGTGTGCCAGCGGGCGAGGCAGGTGGGTAGCTGGGGCGTGAGGGGTGGAAACCCTTCGGAGGACGTGACCGGTTTGATTTTGTTCGTTTCAGACCACGCCTCGATGTCGTTTGAAGTCAGCTCAGCGGCGGAGAGGAGGAGGAAGGCCTCCGCCCAGGAGGATGCACTGGCGGTTACGCGACACTCCAGTGGAGAGACGGACCCTGAGCGGCCGAGCAGCGAGGATTCAGACTCTGAACGACTCGGCGGCGGTGGGGCGCGTGTGAAGCGCTGCTCCCGGCCGGCCGGCAGCCCGCGCGGGGATGCTGCCACTGCGCCGGCCGGCCGCTGCAGAGACAGCAGCGGTAGCCCGCGCGGGGATGCTGCCACTGCGCCGGCCGGCCGCTGCAGAGACAGCAGCCCAGAGAGCCCGCCGCCGCCCTCCGGCACCCGCCAGCCGCCCGATGGTCACGAGTTCCCACCCGACTTCGGCGACCTTCGGCCGAGCAGCGCGACCCCCGCCCCTGCCCTGCTCCGGCCGCCGTCCAGGTTCAGTGATAGAGGTGCTTCACCGACGGCCGAGAAGACGGACGCATCGTCGAATCTAGAGAGTGTTCGGACTCTTGGAGCGGCCTCCCGCGGTCGCTACCACCGCTCTGGCTCGCTGGGAGGGGCCACCAGCAGGATCGGTGAGGGCGAGTTGACCTCCAGTGTGTTCAGACGGGCGACGACCCGGGAAAGACAGAGTGTTGAGGACATTCCGAGGACTGGAGGGAGGTCTGTCTTGGGTGGAAGGAGTCCACGGGGTCAAACCAGTGTCAAAGACAAGATTGCGTTGTTTTCGAGTCAGTCTGTGGAGCAGCTAGCGCAGCCTCACCCAAAGCTTCATAAGCACAAGAGTCTGGAAAATGAACTGCCGACTCGAGGGCCGATTCGGTCCCAGGCGCGCTCAAAGTCTGACTTAAAACTCTCCGAGACGGAGGCTTCCCGGTCAGGAGACGTGCTCGCCAGACGGAAGAGGATTTCCGAAGGGCGCGGACCCCGGTTTGGGAGCATGTTGAACATGCATATCAGCGAGCGAAGGGACAGTGACAGTCGGACTCCAAGTGGAGAGCACAAGGCGAGTGAACCACTGAAGCCGAGTGATGAGACCCCAGTGACACCCCAGCACAGCAGAGCCCCGCCAAGCCAGCGTCCCCAGCGAGGTACCTCCGAGTCGGGAGAGCTGGCTTGCCTGCACTCCGACTCAGTAACCAGCCTCTCAGAGCGACCCAGTCGGTACAGAGAGGTGTCGCCTGGCCCGCTGTCAGAGCGATCACAGAGCCTCTTCGACCTGGGACAGCCAGAGAAGAGACACAGCTTTGCTGGCCTACAAGAGAGGGAATACAGTTACGCAGGCCACCCTGGAAGTCTGACGAGGAAAGTCTCGCTTAACTCTATCACTGAAGAGAGGAAGCGAAGCCTATCTAGGCTCCGTGGTTTGGTAATCCCTGACAAGGTTGACGGGCTTGCAAAGAAAGGCCCAGTCGACTTACCCACCATCAAGAGCAAGGGTCTTTCCTCACTCAGCTCCTCCAGCTTCCGGAGCTCGAGTTCGTCATCGCCAGCATCATCACCAAGGCAACCAACCTCCTCGAGACCAGAGAAACTCGACTACCACCAGCTCACTTCGCCTCCCTGGAAGGCCGAATCCCCCAACACCCAGAAATACTCCCCCGCCTTCAAGCGGAAGAACATCTCGGTCCTCTCCCCGTCCGGTTCGTCAGGCTCAGCTTTCCATATTGTCTCCACCTCCTCACAGCTGGGCGGCTCTTCCGTCGAGCTGTCGCGGCCCTCTCGCCGCGACCTCGCCCTGCAATCTCCCCTCTCGCGCGACCCCCGCTCGGCCGGCCGCCGCAGCGAGCCGCGTGCCCCCCGTCCCCGCCTCGCCGACACCGTCGAACCTCTGCAGCGCAGCAGCTCGCTCAACTCACGACCTCTGAGCGCCTCCGGTCAGCTGCGACGCAAAATCTCCGACGACGACGCGGCGGATCTGCGGAGTCGCCTGGAGCCCGCCGACTCCGACTGCGGTGGCTCGACGCTGACCCTCGTCAACGAGCCTGCTGCCGACGCCGAGGAGCCAGAGCTTGGCGCGCGCGGTCGCGCTGGCAGCCTCGAGTTCGACCACCGCGCCAGCACGTCCACGCTGCACGAGTCGCCCGTGAAGGAGTTGGATGTGGAGGATGAGCTCCTGCGGGCGGCCGAGCGGCTGCACAGCCGGACGAGCGACGCGGAACGGTGGCCTGCCACAGGAGGATCGCCTTCACCACCGCGCATTCTGGACGACGACGTCTGGCGGAAGTTTGCAGGAGAACGACGACCGAGCGCACCGCCACCAGGAGGATGCGAGACGCGAGACCTGGCCAAGCTGCGGCAGGTCACCAAGGCCAGCATGGCGTCGCTGAAGCAGAAGTGGCAGCAGATCAGCAGTGACGGACAGGAGAGTGATACGGCTCTGGCACGACCGGCGTCGGCCCGCCCCGAACCGACCGAGGAGCCGGCTGTCCCACGCCCCCAGTCCCCTCCATCCCCTCCATCCCCTCCATCCCCTCCATCCCCTCCATCCCCTCTATCTCCTCCATCCCCTTCCCCGTCGTCTCTCAGCCCGTCACCTTCCACCGACGCCTACGACGACACCGATGCCACGGATGCCACGGATGCCATCGACGTCACCGATTCCGATGCCACGGATGCCAACGACGTCACCGATTCCGATGCCACGGATGCCACCGACGTCACCGATTTCCCCGCGGACGTGTCCTCGCCTGCCCCCGACCGCGCCTGGCCCACCATCCAGAAGGACCGCTCGGGCCTGGACCGCAAGCTCAGCGCTCCCAGCTTCAGCTCGTCCGACCTGAAGCTGCGGGAGAGGAAGGACTCTGTACCATCCCGGCCCCACAGCTGGATAGAGAGCGAGCGCGAACTGGGAAGCTACCTGTACCCACACAGCACCACCTCTAGCCAGGAGAACATCATGGACTCGCTAGACAGCGCCAAGTCGTCCAGCGGCTCCACCAGCAGCCTCCTGGAGATGTTGACGGCCAACCTGAAAAGCACGGCGCGCTCGCAGCACGCGCTTAGCGTTAGCGACCTCCGGCGTGCCTTCGAGCGCTGGGACGGCCGGCCACACTCGGGGACGTCAGGACACGCGCGGATGTCTTCGCTGGACTCGAGCGCGAGTGAGGACGGCCACGGCTGCGGGTCGACGGCGTCGCCGACCACGGCGCGAGACCACTACGGCAGCATCACGTCCCTGGCCTCGTCCACCAGCCTCATCTCGCCGCACGTGAGTCCTGATGACACCGGGGTGGCTGTGATGCTAGCTTGCGTCTGTCTCCCCGTCCCGTTTTCGTCGGCACTGATGACTGCTTTTTTTTGTCCTTCTGCTCCGTACGTTACGGTGACATTGCAGGGTGGCCGATACAATCTGCAATCTGTGCTGTATGCAGTGATGGTCTAACCTACGCTAACCTACGCTACGAAATTACGCTACGCTACGTTTGGTTCTTGGGCCAAAGCTACGCTACCGAATTACGTTACGTTATATTTGGCTACGTTACCGATTACGCTATTTTACATTAAACGTAGCTTGGAATGTATCGTACTACGATACAAAATATATCAGGATTATAATCAACAGTAGGTAACGGTGATTTCTTCTTCATCTAGATTTCTAACTTTGCCTATAAACCAGTCGCCATACATTTCTTTCGTGACAGACAGTTGCGAAAATATTCCTAACACAAAGTATCATCATTAGTGAAAACCATTGGTGCAAAGGCCATAGCTAACGTATATCTAGACACAGCGGCCGGTGGCAGCAGTCGCGTTCAGGGTCAGGTGACGCCAGAGGTCGGGGCGGGCTTTGTCCAGGTATGTTCGGGCACGTCAAACTTTCGCTTCTAAATCCCGCCGGTTACCAGGAATTGCGAGGTCTGATGGTGGGGTCAGGGGCTGAACAATAAGCTCTGCTTAGTGCGGGACCTGACCTCGGAATTCCGTCCACTCAAAATATTCGGACTTGATAAAAAAAAACATTTCAAACTGTATTTCGAAGTATTTAAATATTTTTTAAAGTATTTAGGTATTTCAAAGTATTTAAGTATTTCAAAGTATATAAGTATTTCAAAGTATTTAAGTATTTCAAAGTATTTAAGTATTTCAAAGTATTTAAGTATTTCAAAGTATTTAAGTACCTATTTCAAAGTATTACAAAGTATTTCAAATTATTACAAAGTATTTCAAAGTATTAAAAGTATTACAAAGTATTACAAATTATTAAGTATTTCAAAGTATTTTCGAAGTATTTCAAACTGATAAAGATTTCGAGAACGTCTTCTATGATACTGCAAATTCAGTGACGTCACTATCTACGAGTTTGATGAAAACTAAGTTTAACTTACAATATACCGTACAAGTATTGGCTTTTTGCATATTCAAAGAACGTAAAAAATAACACACTACTTTTGGTGAAAAAAACATTTGCTTGCATTTTCAAAACGTTTGTGACAAACAGTATACGCCGTCTCGACTGAGGAGCAATATTTGCCCGCAGTCAACAACTTTCGGTTGAGAGTCCCAGACTGGTTATTGATTCGACTCTGATTGAATCGATTGAAATAGTTCAATGCAAATTCCTTGAATAAAACAAAAATCGATTCACCACCAGATTGTTTTAGTCATGAATTGAATACAAAACTGCATGGAATCAAGGCTGATTGAATTAGAAGATTTAACGATTCTTAATGATTCAAGTGCACATGGTAAACTGTGCAAATACAATGCAGTCCCAGTGGCTACATTAATTTATGCTGAAATATTATTGCTGTAACAATGTTTTACATTTTAATGATCATATTTGTTTTATGTTTCCGTTTGTATTGATACTGACATAAATTCGACATATATATTTACATGTTGAAGCAAACGTGAATCGATTAAAACAAGTTGAATCGGAAGGATTCGATTCTCCCAATGTTATTCATGAATCAAATGGTGATTTAATCATTCAGGTTCTAAAATGAATCGCGATTGAATCGTTAAATAAAAGAATCAATAACCAGTCTTGCTGAGATGCCAGTCAACGGCGAGTTAAAGGGAATGTTTCACCTTTGTATTGGTTTTTTAATTGAGATAGCCATTATCTTTGGCCGTTATTGAAATGTTGAAAATACTAACGTCATTTTCCCAAAACTTAGCCGTTTTAAGCAATTCAATTTATAGTTTGCAAAATGGGGTCTAGGCTAGTGCCGCCGCTGATTGGCTGACAGCGATTTTGTCAGCCAATCCCACTTTCTGAGCCAATCAGCGGCGGTCTATAGCTCAATAATGACGTCATCATCCTAAATTTAAAAACTGAATTTGTATAAAGTTAAGTGACTTTTCAAGAGCAAAAATATCACCATCGTTTTCAGCAGCACTTGCGTCATATTTTCGACTACAACCAGCGTATATTTGACAACTTTCAGAAAGGTGAAACATTCCCTTTAAAGGGATATTGCCACCTCGCGGGCCAATATGGAGTTTTGGTGTGTATCGGTCGATTAAGCGTGTCCTCCGATTTCACCTGCAAAATTTGGGTCCCGAACCCCCCCCCCCCCCTTAAATAAAAAAAAAATGAAATTCTCATGCTTGGCATACATTCCTAAAATTGGAGTCGCTTCATCACTATTTAGAATCACTTCTTTGCGGACTATTTTTTTTTAATGTTGCAAACTCAACATCACCATTCCGTCAGTAAACTTTAAAATTAAAAAGCGTATGCAGTTAATTATATTTTCAACAACTTTAGCCTCTTTCATAATAAAACAGCAAGAATTGCTATGGTTTGACTTTGGGACCGTAGGAGATTTGTGACCTATATACCTTATAACACAGACAGACTTTTCAAGGTCAAGTCTCGGCGAATTCGGACGCTTCGGCTTTGGGCGGGCGCCAATTCCACAGCCAAACTGGATGAGAGCGGCCATCATAGAGCGGCCATCATAGTACTGAGCACAGCTGGGACCAACGTTTTGGAGTCTGAAATATAGGATTGTTGATCCCCACCATTCATTTAAGTTGCTTTTTAGAAATCCTCCGGAGGTGGCACCCTTGGGATTATACGGGTTTCCGTCCTGAAAGGAAATGTACTCTTTTGCACTTGTGTGAGCTTTAACCCTCGACCTACGGGGGGTCCTAAAACGACCCCCTAAGTTTGTTTTTGCTTAACTTTTTAAACATGCAGCGCATCTTGCTGAAATTTGCATTAGCTAAGTATAGAACAATTATACCTATGCTGTACACATTCATTGAAATTGGTTGAGAAATTTGGAAATAATGATGTTTTGATGACGTCATGTCGTGGAAAAACGATAAATGTTTGAAAATCGTAGAAAACAGTTTTTCAGCAAATTGCAACGCAATGAAGCGAAGATATAAAATGTCATTTGATTTAAAATGTCAATCTCGGATTTGCGAAATTTTGGGTTTTTGACCCCAAAATGAACAAAAACTGTTTTTTTTTAAACAACACAAAATCAAAATTTTCAAAGATGCTAAAAAAAACGGAATATATGTGAGAGAACTGAGTATGGACAATACTCAAACCAAATTTCGAAGAAATAGCTCCATTTTTGACCGAGTGCTAAGTGTAATAAATTCATGAGTCATTTTTTTAATAACTTTTTTGACTTTTTTGACCAGATACGAATAAATAATTGCCCTTTCTGTATTTCTGAGACAAAACTGGTCTAGGAACATGCCCTATGTTGCTTGGTTTGGAAGTTAACTGGGGGGTCTTTTTAGGACCCCCCCCCCCCCGTAGGGCGAAGGTGAAAAAATATCCGTAGGGCGAGGTTAAACACGTTTAAAACATATACCATGGACCTCAATGCTCATTTAGTCCATGATTTCAGCAATTATCAGCGTTAAAGGGAAATATCACCCTTTTTCACAAAAATGGAGTTGCACCTGAAATCGGTAGACGAGGCCAAAATATGATGTAAATTCATCACATTTTGCATATAACATTCCTACCTACTATACATTTCCTACTATATTGGCAGTTTCCTACTGATAAGCGATCCGCGCTTATATCGGCCGGTACTCAGCAAGTACTCGATAACACGAATTCCAGTAAATTAGCCTCCCTACGCATTGTTATTTATCATGAAGGTATGCAATATGTTTCCTGCCACTCTATCTTTCGCGAATATGTGCCAAAATGTGTATGAACAATCACAATCATCTGAAAAGAAGTGCATTGAAATCGGCAGTTCCGGTGCCAAGCTAAACTACGGCGACCTATTTAGTATCGGCGATTTATTTACAAGTGCCCATTCAACAACGTTGAACAGATTGATGCAAAAGCGCCAGATGTTGCGCTTTCCAATATTGGAGGGAAAATACCGATCATTAATTTTCCCAAACTTCCACCTTTGAATAAGGGAATAATTGTATTTAATTCTTAAATTTAGATCACAACATTTTAATACCATAACGGTAGCCAAATAAGTTGTTGCTAACAAAATCAAAAGGTGATATCTCCCTTTAAGACTATGGCGTTTTTTCGAGACTTGTATCAGATAACGAGTACTGATCGGCATTACTGTCCATCACTTTCTTATCTTAGAATCTGCATCAAATTCGATGGTGCAGTAATCTACGCGGTTGAGACAAAATAGCGGTTACGAATTCAGAAGCAAGCTGCCGCAAGAAGGTTTATTTACTGTTTATTATAGCACGTTCACCATAAAAAGTTCACGTGACCGTGAAGAGAAAATCCCAGATGGAGGCCAATTCCGCCCCAGGACACTTCTCCCGAGCGGCACCTCCATATCAATATAAATGAATTGAATTAAGCTTACCTTTACATGAAGGTAAGCCTGAAATTGCGAAATTGTGTGAAATTGCTATGTAAACATGTCGCCTTGATGTAAACCACCTTGGCATACGTGATAATTTTTGCGCTCTTTGCCATCTGGATGACGATTGTAGGAGTTACTAAATTTAAAGACTCTCTAAGCCGGACAAGTAATGCCATGCGTTTTTTTCTCATCAATTTTAGAGCTTTGAATTATCTGCAAGTCCTACACTGGATCACACAAATATTATTCAATTCAATTCTTACGGGACTCTGTATTACTACATACTGTTCGTTCGAGTTTCGTGTTTTTGTGTGTGTTTTTTTTCCTTGCGGCGTTTAGCGTTGAGAATTTGGTGGTGGCGTATTAATTGTTTGGCATGAAAATTCATGAAAAATATCGAATTTTATGGGAAAAACTAGGTACTGCTGCTGTCGTGGGAAAAACTAGTTTATTTTATCATATA
>JAXIVJ010017030.1:7500-27232 GCA_036785665.1 Chirona hameri | reverse complement strand
TGTGTGTGTGTGTGTGTGTGTGTGTGTGGTGTGTGTGTGTGCGTGTGCGTGTGTGCGTGTGTGCGTGTGCGTGTGCGTGTGCGTGTGCGTGTGCGTGTGCGTGGTGCGTGTGCGTGTGCGTGTGCGTGTGCGTGTGCGTGTGCGTTGTGCGTGTGCGTGTGTGTGTGTGTGTGTGTTCCAGATGACGTCGTACCGGGGTGTTTGAGCTGACGTCGTGCGTTCCAGATATGACGTTGTGTCGGGTGTTTCAGCCCGTATGATGTGTGTGTTCCAGCTGACGTCGTGCCGGGCGCCGGCCGGCCGGTGGGTGGCCCACCTGCTGGACACCGGCCACCGGATGGAGGCGGGAGGGCAGCCCTGTGCCGGCCGGCAGTCCGCTGCTAGTCTGCCACCAGCCGAGCGGACAGGCGCTGCGACTGGAGCCCGGCCAGCCGGTCACCTCCCTGGTGGGCCACGAGTCCGAGGTGACGGCGCACTACACCACAGACAGCCGCCGCCGGCCGCTGCCCGAGAACCGCTGGTGCCTCAGCGCGCTGCCGCTAGGCGCCGCCTGAACGCTGGCCAGCATCAAACGGGTCGCAGCGATAACAACACTCAGAGCAGCTTCACTGCTCACCTGCAGAACGCGCAGTTCGCTGCAATTGTAGAACGATTCAGAGATATCAGTATAATCCAAGCTTTTTGTGAAGAACATATCCGAAATGTTTCTATAACAAATATATGTGTTGTTTTCCACATCACTGAACAACTTAAGTTGCGAAATTGTGATATTTGTTGAAATTTTGACAAGTTTAAATTTGGAAAAGTTTACATTTTGAAAAGTTGAAAATTTGTTGTTGAACCTGTCTGACCTTTACTCAGCATTCCCGACTAAACATTGTTGGCGGCACATACAGCTCATCGTTTGGCGATCGCCGGGGTTGGTCGGGTAAGGGCGCCTGTGGAGTGTGTTGTGAGTATGGTACGCCTGTTGAGTTGCTGTTCATTGAGAACGGGGCTGTGAAGTCTGCTGAGCAAGGGCGGCGCGAAGGCTGCACACCTGTCCTCTACTCAACGGGCAGCTTTACCAAGGCAGCTGCCGGTTGGTTATCTCATCAGACTGGCGCTCCCTCACGTCCACGTTGGCAGGCAGGGTTGTCCCCTCCCTCATGTTGGCAGACACGGCCACGTAGCATAGTCCCGCCTTGTGGGCGTGGCGTCTTTTTAATGTACACGCGTCCCTGCCTTTGCGTTTAAGGTTTGTCCCTAATGCTTATGATATTTAAATTTGATGTTTTTTTTTCAATACAAAATAAAGCATAGAAATGTTTCATTGTATTATGAACGTTTTAGTTACACCTTTCAGTACCGAACAGGGAAATTGATAATACCTACCAGTAAGGCGCCATAGTTGGCGATCAACGAGCGAGCGCCAAGGAAATGTATGGCGAATGTTAACGTCATCGGGCAAATAGTTTCTGAGAAAGAAAAAGGGGTGCGCACGTGCAGAGACACCCCCACCCCTGACTTGTGGGAAGTGGCAGCTGAGAGGTCCCTAACCAGTAACTACACACCAAATTTGAACACAATCGGCTCAGCCGTTCCTGATATATAGAATAGGAATGTGCACGCGCGCACGTGCAGAAGCACCCCACCCCTGACTGGTGGGAAAGTGGCGGCTGAGGGGTCCCAAACCACACATCAAATTTGCACACAATCTGCCAGCCATTGCGGAGTTTTTGCAAGAGAACACCTTTCAACACCCCTCACGCGGCACGTGCCACGCGCATGGTAGTCACCCACGTGAGTCGGCACGGTCTCAAGAAGGGTAGGTTGGATGGGGCTGCTCAGCAAAGAAGCCCGCTTGCCAATCGCAAGTGCGGTTGCAGAGATACTAGCTCTCAAAGGCGTCGCCACGGGCCGGGTCGTGTCGGGTCGGGCTGCTCATATTCATATTTTTGCTTACCTACACCACGGAAGGACGAGCGAGCGCAAGGTATAGAGTTCTGACAAATACAACATGTTTGCAGTGCAACCTATCGTTTTGTCCTTCCATGGCGCATACATATGTTTTGTTCAGCAAACATATGTTGTCTTATTTTTTAAAGGTATTGAAATATTTAGGGCAGTATTGTTACTACAATGAAGCTTAACGGTTCTATGTGATATTTGTATTTAATCGTTGCCTATGGTTTGTTTTGCTAGTTTAGGATACATATTGGCTATTGAATGTATTGATACATGTAAAAATGATAAACATGATAAAATGTTAATTTCACTATTCCGTTACATAATGGACTAGCTGCAGGTTGTTCGGTAAATATTTCCAAAGTAATAAGACAAATATGCTGATGAACGTGATACACACCAATTTGCATAAAATTCAATATTTCGCGAGATATTTGTATGTAATTTGTAAATGCTAATAATTTATAAAGTACTTGATGTCGTGACGTCAGATGGCAATAGTGACCCGCCGGCAACCCGGAAACGAGAGCGTTTCCCTGCGTTTCCAGTGGAAAATATATATGTTTAAGCGTTTTCCCCTGATATGCTGTTCACACCAAAGTGCTGAGAATTTAATGGAGATTTATTTTGTGCGCATTCAAAACACGAGCCTGCATCTTTCCTCTCCTCTATAAAGCACATATTCGGGATTGGCTCCGTTTCGGCTGATCTGCCCTCCGCCTCAGACTCACCACTGCTTAGTGCTTACGACACATGTCGGCGGGGTCAGCTGAAGCTGAAGCTAAAGCTGAAGCTAAAGCTGAAGCTGAAGCTGAAAAAGGTCAGCTGACCCCCCCCCCCCCCCCCCCCTCCGAAATTTCTGAGGGGCTCGTATAAAAAGGACCCGTATTCTGGCCCATACCACCCGCCCCTGTACCTCAGATCCTCAGTTGGGAGAGCGCTGGGCTTCTGATCTCACCCGGTATTGGCAGCCCGGGTTCGAGTCGCTTCGGCGCTCGCTATTTGCCCCTGACTGGGATGGCCTGTGGCCGGTGGCAGCGGTCGCACTCAAGGCCAGGTGACGTCAGAGGGCGGGGCGAACCGTGTCCACACTGTCCAGGTATGTCGGGCACGTAAAACTTTCGCTTCTTAATTCTGCCGGACGCCAGGAATTGCTTGATCGGGTGGTGGGGTCAGGGCTTGCGCAGCAAGCTATGTTTAGCGCGGGGCCTGACCTCGGAAATCCATCCATTCAAAAATATTCGGTATAAATTTATAAATAAAACAAAAACGGGCAGGAGCCGTTTTTCTTATTCAGGCCTGATCGAGGCAGAGACCCGGTGCGGGCAAAGGCGTGATATGGGGTCCGGTCAGGACGAGGGCCTGGTCTTTGCAAATTCTTGATAGCACAGGCCCGTTCCTGATGGGGCCCGGTCTTGGTCAGACCATATTGAGTTAGGGGCCGGTACTGGCAAAGGCGTGTATCAGGGGCCCGGTCAGGCTTAGAGCCCGGTTCCCACCATATCCCATATACTCGGCCCTATATCTCGTTGAGCTCATGAACCCACGCCCCCCCCCCCCCCCCAACGTCAAACCTGTGGCGGAGCCATTGTCAGTTATATATAATGCGACAGAAAGACATTCACAGCCAGGCGCGTCGCCACGAAATTTTGAGTGGGGGGGGGGGGGGGGGCGGACCCATAAGTCCATATTTTCCAGTCAACAATCAACATTATGGTACGCACTACTGATGCCATTTTCAAAAAAAAATCCTGAAACTTGACCAAACCGATACCAATTTCATTGTAGCTATGCTGGCCGAAAACCAAAACCGATTTTTCCCAGTCCGAAAATGACCGATTTTTGACCGACTTTCATTATTGGTGTAAGAGGTTGGCAAGCGTTATTTTACATATGCAGGAGCATTTTTTTAGGGAAAGAAATACCTCAATAATACTTAATAGTATTGATGATCAGAATCCAAATTAATTGCCCGACATTCTTATTTCCCAGCTGGATACCTGCAGAACATGCCGAACTTCCGGCAAAAAAGGTGGCCGGTTTTATGCATATCGCTGACTTGCTTGACCGAAACATACCTAAAATGTGTTCTCTGACCAACCAATAACCGATTCGGTATTGGAATTTTTTGGGTATACCAAAATTTTGGTTACCGAATGACATCACTAGTACGCACGCATTCAGAAGAGCCGACTCTATTTCCCTTCCTTCTTTTTCATTCAACTATTTTAATGAGGATCACCAGAACTCTTACTTCATGACTTTTTCCTTCTTCCAGATATTAATCATTTGACACATTAAGTTGTATCTACACTACGCTGCAGCCTGAAACCAACTCCGTTCCATCGCCTGAGCGCTTACCAGGAATGCGTCAGGAATCCCAAAAGTCATAGTTCGCTGGTGGAATTTTAATGCTCTTATGAAAGAGCATGTCTCAGTGATGGTGACTGTATGGACAAATTTGTTGAGAAAGCTCTGCGGAAGGAACAGGACCCAGTTGATTGTTGCGATGTCGGATGTGGTCGCTAAAGCCGCGAAAGAATGCGCCTGGCGCGGTTATTTCACTCTTATCACCTCGGGTAGACTTCTTAGCCCGTTCGCCGGCACTGCTATTTTTCCGGTTCTTGACATATTTCTCACTATGCACAGCAGGGGTGCAGCCAGGGGGGCAAGGGGAGAATTCCCCCCCCCCCTTACGGGTCAGAGGGGGCCCCGTCGAGATTAGCCCAGATACCATTTGCATTAGCTAAATGGCTTTCAAAAAGTCACAGAGGAGCCCTCAAACCAGGCAAGGGTCACTCTGGTGCATGTCAAGGGCCCTCAGAGTCACTGAAGGGCTTTCGAACCCGACCCAGGAGGCCTCTTGGGCATGTCCAGGAGCCCATTGAGCACACCGAGGGACCCACAAAACTGTCCAGGGGCCTCTCGAGCATGTCCAGGGGCCCATTGAGCCCACTTAATGGCGCAAAAACAAAATTGGCATAGGTAATAACTAATTCTGGTGAGCGGGTAATTGGACATTGATAAAGCCGAATACAATTGCTTTTGGTTGAATTTTCCACTCTTTATGCTTATTTTTAGCCATAATTTTCCATTCCGCACCCAAGCTCCAAAGTAATCCTAGGACCCTGGTCTATGGTGTTCTTCAGATCGAAGAAGAGTGATTCAGGTTGTGATTCAGATAGAAGAAGAGTAGTCAACTGACGGTAATATTACAACAGACTGAAAAGTGGTCTATCTTTGACTTTCTACGAGATGGTCTGGGGGGTGCTGGGGGGGGGGGGGGGGCGACAGCCCTTGGTAGGTTCTGCAGCGCAGCGAGCGAATGCGAGCGGCTCATTCTAAACGTGGGTCCCTGCGACCTTAATTGCTGTACCTAAATGTTAAGTCAGGTTTGATTATGTATCGTTTTTGGTTACGTCATAGCTTTGGTATTACTGGTACACTTTTCTGGCTGTTATAAATGGGAAAAAATATTCACATTAGATGACAAATATTGTTTAGGACCTGTCTCTTCTTCTATAGGGGACCTCAAGAACTTGACAATGTCTTTAATCTTGCATCAGCTACAGAGTAGCTTATCAGAGTTTCTGCAACTTTATTTTTGCATATATGATCAATATTTCACAGAGTATAAATATAAATATTGCTTCAACGAGCGATATTGCCAATTGTGTTTGACCTTTGGGCGAGTTTGACCATAAACCTGTTGCTGTTGCTGGAGAACCATTTTCCAACTTTCGATTTGGTCGGAGAACCATAGTCTATTTTGACCACCCCTGATACCATTCGATGCGTCTCGACAGAGAAACACAATAGTGCAAACTGTAGGAATCACTGCATCATGCGTATCTCAAAAGTTATTCCTTAAAAACAAATCTGCGATTTTAAGAATGTTTCACGTTCGATGGCCTTCCCTGAGCTAGGTATTGACACCCGAGATAAAATTTGATGAAGCCTGAGTGACAAATGTAATTCTTTTTCGGACGTTTTTTTTTCGCGCGTCGCTAGCTCTTTTTGTTCTCGAGATATAGACGGTGTTTGGTAAGGTCACCCATATATGGCCTAAATTTTACCTTTGCTGACCTCTGGTAACCTCAATGACCTAAATGACCTGACCAAAAAAATACTTAGTACTTTCATTAGACCTTGTTTCGAGCTATCTAACTTGTTTCTGTTTGTCGCTATACGTTGCATGGCTTTTTAAATCTTAAAAGGGTGGGTACCTCCCCCCCCCCCCTCCCGTCGGTTCGAACTTGGTGCGGACCCCGTCGGAGCGTGAGTTAACCATTTTAGATGCACGAACACTGCACAGGGCACCTTGAAGGTCCCAGCAGCAACACAATCAACCAGTAACACGCCTTTTTGGGCGATGACCGAGCGAGCGCGCTCTGGTAAAGCTAAAACAGGTTTGAAATATGAAACGGTAAGGGAGCACACGTGGTAGTAACACAGTCATTTTAATCCTCCAGAAAAATTGCCAGGCCTCAATGCATGCCAACATAAAATTAAGTTGTATTAAATTGTTCATGATCTCCTTTCTCAAATCCGCCAAAAGGGAGTACGTCCTGAGCGCTGCATGCTTCAGCGTATAAATTAATGCTTATAATAATATAGCCATTTTTTATCAAGAATCATTTTTGCAAGGTGTTTTGTTCATTTCGACGTTCGCGTGTGCCAACTGCCACGCGCTGTGTTACCACCTCTATCAGAACGCACCATACCAAAACAAAATTGTTTTGATGGACGTATCCAATGGTGAAAAGTGAAAACCCAATCTCAATCGGAGCAGTACAGTGGTTACAAAGTTATTAGCTTCCGAAAAGTGTCTGTATGGCCGGGTCGGGCCGGGTCAAATGTAAATTTGTCTAGTAAGTTGACGAGAAACCTCACGGGTACTTCGCGCTCACTCGGTAATAAGAGGCAACTCGAAACGTCTGGCCCTCAACATTTTACGTTGTTCCGATTGCTCACGCTTGTGACATATTACATTGGAAACACAAATTCGAGGTAATTCATTGTAATGTTCCGAGCTCCTCCTTCTCCTTGGCTCCTCAAACACACGATAGCTCGGCTGATAACAGACTGCCTGTATTTGTTCAGCGGGCTCCAGCGGGACCCTCGCCGGGCCCGCCTCGGGCACAGGTCAGATGAAGGTCATCGCCGCCAGGCGGCCAATCACGAACGCACTGTGCACTGCGCTGCGCGACAGTGCCCACACATAACTAAACACTACACTCCTTCTTCCCTTATAAGATAACCAAATTAAACAAAGCTAACCGCCAACGAGACCTCAGATACCGGCCTGGTAGAAGTCGGGCGGCTTCCTGGCTCTGGAGGAGCGCCTCAGCGGCTCGGACGGTCGACGACCTGGGGTAGGTGGCGCCACCGGCTCGGAAAACGAGGCGCCCCCTGACGGAACACCGGGTGGCGTCGGAGCCTGGGCCGAGGATGACGAGAGCACAGGTGGCAGCGGCGGCGGCGGTGGAACGCTTGGAGATGTCGGCGCCCGCTGCGACCACTCTGACGGTGGGTGAGGCGCGCCGGCACCCTCAGCGTCAAACCGGTCTCCGGTGGCTGAGAGCGGCAGAGGCTCGGGCCGCCGCTCGGGGGTGGCCGGGCGCGATGTCGGCCACTGATGCGCGGGCGGCAGCTGCTGAGCGTCTGTCCTCTCCCGAAGCTGGTCTCCGTGCCGACGCCAGGTCCTGCCGTCACAGAGACGGACAACGTAAGACACAGGTCCGTCAACAGCGATCACGAAACCCGGTAACCATTGGGGCCCCCGGCTGTAATTCCTAGCGAAAATCAAATCACCAACCCCAAACGGCCTGGCCGTTGCAGTCCGGTCAAAATTCTGTCTCTGACGGTTCTGTCTGGATAGAACAACGCTGTTGAGATCTGGATACAGTAAATCCAATCTTGTCTTCAGCTTCCGACCCGAGATGAGTTCAGCTGGGGTTACAGACGTGACTGAATGGGGAGTTGTGCGGTAACGAAACAGCCACTGACAGAGACGGAACTCCCACGATTTGCCTCCTTTTTCCTCTCTTTGAAGAGCTAGTTTTACTTCTTTGACGGCTCGTTCTGCCAGTCCATTCCCTCTGCTATGGCGCGGTTCTATAGTTCGGTGTACAATACCATTTTCTTCCAAAAACGCCTGAAACTCAGCGCCCGTAAACGTAGATTGGTTGTCAGAGCAACACATGTCGGGCAGGCCATGCCTTGCGAACATTGCACGAAGTTTTGATATGGTAGGCTGCGCGGCAGTGCTATGCATTACTTCTGCTTCAATCCATTTTGACATGCTGTCGACCACCACTAGAACGTATTTTCCTTTTACGGGCTCGGCAAAATCCAGATGAATCCGAGACCATGGCTTGCCGGTCCACGGCCACGGGTGTAACTCACAGTGTGGCGGCGCTCCACGACTCTCCTGGCACGGTGCGCAGCTCCTGACGACGGTGGCGATGTCGCCGTCGATGTCCGGCCACCACGCTATGCTGCGCGCAAGAGCTTTGGTTTTCACGATGCCGGGATGCCCCACATGCAGCTCCCGAAGCACCTCGTTCCTGGCAACAGTGGGGATCACTACACGATGACCCCACAGCAACACCCCAGCGGTCTGAGACAATTCGTTTTGCCTCACCGCGTACGGCTTCAGCCAGTCAGGAGGGACGGCAGGCCAGCCGCCATGCTGCACCAGACGCAGAACCTGGGACAGGATCGGGTCTCTGCTGGTCTGCGCCGCCACAGCTTCAGCGTTGAGAGAACACTGGTCAGTCAGCAAGACCAGCTCCTCCTGGCGGGGGACAGATTCGTCAGGGCACGGTAAACGGCTGAGACAGTCGGCGTTGGCGATTTCATTCGTGCTCTTGAAGCGAATACGATAGTTGTAGTTTGACAGTTTTAGAGCCCAGCGACGAATCCTTCCGGAAGCCATCTCAGGCAGCGACTCGTGCTCTCCAAACAACTTAATGAGAGGCTTATGATCGGTAACGAGCAAAAATGGTTTTGCGAGGCCACACAAATACTGATGATGGCGCGTCACCCCTAATATAATGGCAAGGCCCTCCCGCTCGATCTGGCTATATTTTACTTCCGATGGCGACAGTCTTCTGGACGCAAACGAAATTGGTTTTTCCACTCCATTGTCATCAATGTGAGCGAGAACCGCAGATATCCCCTTACTTGAAGCATCGCACGTAAGAACCAACTGTTTGTTGGGGTCGTAATGTACCAGTAAAGCGGAGTTTGATAGTCTGCTCTTGATCAACTTGAAACAGCGGTCTTGTTCTGGCCCCCACACCCACGCAGCGTCTTTCCGCAGCAGATCGTACAATGGTGACATAACGTCGGCCCTATGGGGGATGAATCTGGAATAATATGTCACTAGTCCAACAAAAGCCTTCAGCTCAGTCTGGTTGGTCGGCGCCGGAGCGCTCACGACCGCCTTCACCTTCTCAGGGAGTGGCTGAACTCCCTGGCTGCCGATCCGATGTCCGAGGTACTGGACGCTGCTGGTGAAGAGTTCGCACTTGTTCTCTCGGACCCGGAGTCCAGCTGCGTCGAGACGACGGAACACCTCCTCCAAAACGCTCCAGTGCTCCTCTTCTGTGTCGCTGCCGATCAGAGCATCGTCTATATATACAACCAGGTTGGGGACACCACTCAGTATACGTTCGATTTCTCTTTGGAAGATCCCCACGGCACATGAAATTCCGTACGGAAGGCGAGAATACTGCAGTAGTCCACGCGATGTATTGATTGTGAGCACCTCACGGCTATCCTCATCAATTTCAATCTGCTGATACGCAGAGGCGAGATCGATTTTCGACCACACTCGCTTGGCACCAACTTTTGCCAGCATCTCCTCCATTTTGGGCAGTGGATATCTATCCAACTGAACCGCACGATTGGCGGTTAATTTGAAGTTAGCACAGACTCGTATCTTCCCATCAGCGCGCACCACAGGAACTATAGGTGCCGCCCACTTTGAATCTCGCACAGGTACGAGTACTCCACTTCTAATGTCAGCATCTAGTTGAGCCTCAACTTTGCTTTTGTAAGCAAATGGCAAGGATCGCGCTTTGCAAAACTTGGGCGTGACACTGCTGTCGATATCAAACTTTACTTTAACGTTTTTCAGCTTGCCAAGCTTTGCACTGAACACCCTAGGGTACTTGCGCTTCAGGCGTTCCAGTGGCGTGGCTCGCAGGGCGTGGACCTCAGACCAGGAGATCTTCATCCGTTCCAGCCAGTTGCGTCCCAGAAGACACGGTGACGAGCCCTTCACGACGATCACCGGCATTCGGCTGTGAGAGACACCATGATAGATGACGTCAGTGACAAATTCTCCCAACACGGGGATCAACTCTCCAGTGTACGATCGTAGTTTCACCGAACAGACAGCTAGCTTGGGGCGATTACGCATCCGCTTGTACGTCACTTCATCTATAATGGTAACTCCCGCCCCTGTATCAAGTTCCAAGTTGACGTCAAGCCCACACCCTAACTGATCCCGAAGCGCCGTTTCAAGATAAGCGCCGAAATTACCATCCTTAGCTTTGTTTCTGAGCTGAGCGACATATTCGGCTACGCTTTGGCCGGGCTGCTGCAGACACTTAAAGAATTTGTAGCGTTCAGCGATCTCCACATGCTGCGGTTTGAAGTGATCTTTCAGCTGTTCGATCAACACGTCTAACATTGCGGCTTGGACCGCCACAGGATGCATCAAATCACGTAGCTTGTCATACGTCTCATGACCAACAATAGAAAGAAAAACAGCCTTCTTCTGCTCAGCCTCGGTGACTCCATTGGCCACACAATAAAAACCAAACCTGTCCAAGTAGCTTTCGATTGACTCCCTTTCCGCACAAAAACTTCCCAAATCACCGTACACCATCTTGCCGTTCCACAAGAGTCCGATAACTCGTCGCCACTGTAATGTTCCGAGCTCCTCCTTCTCCTTGGCTCCTCAAACACACGATAGCTCGGCTGATAACAGACTGCCTGTATTTGTTCAGCGGGCTCCAGCGGGACCCTCGCCGGGCCCGCCTCGGGCACAGGTCAGATGAAGGTCATCGCCGCCAGGCGGCCAATCACGAACGCACTGTGCACTGCGCTGCGCGACAGTGCCCACACATAACTAAACACTACATTCATAGTCACTGATGTGTAGACTTTGGAGTGTGGAGGGGCTTTACGCGAAACGATCCGTCATAAGTTTGGAAAGACAACTTCAGAAAATAGCAACGTATAAAACTTCAGTCGAAAATGTTGAGCGCTCACGGGCTTTTCAAGTAGCGTGTCTTAGTTTATGTCCACTGGCAGATCCAGCAGGTGGCGAGGGGGAGGCAAAGATGACATGCCCAAACCGCCCAAAATCAGCCAAAATTTGACACATTTTCTTATTTTAAAAGACAAATTACCCCGCGCTCCACGGCCAGCTGCACTGGGTATTCAGCCGAACACGCCCCGCTGGGGACAGATTCTGACCCCTCGTTATCTTCCGAATTAATAACTGCAGCGAGACGCACAAGGTGGTAATCGAAAGCTCTCAATGAGCCGCATCTAAAGCTTACGAGACATTTTCAAAATAAGGTCACATCTCAGGTCACGGCCAGGTCAAATGTCAAAACTAAGGTATTTTAGCTTTTGGGCCATACTTCCCATCCAAAGCCTTAGCTTGAGTCTATTATCGCACAAAGTGCTCTCAAATGTACAATGCATCTACCACATAAGCAAGTTGAAATTGTAAGCAAATTTCAAGGTTTCAAAATTCAAAATTTCAAAATTAAATCAGGTCACAAAAGGTCACTATTGGCAAGAGGTCTACGAAAGTCATGCGACACATGTTTTACGGGTTATTTTACACGTATAATTCGATAGTAGCAGCCATTGGCCCATTTTCACAACCTGACACTGTATAATGTCAAGGTCGTGTCGGTGCGCTCGTTAGCACACGCGTCGGGGGTCATTGCGTTTATGGAGCCATAAACACAATGACGTGAGAGCAGCCCTGCTCTCACGTATCGCAGTGATGGCAGTACGGCTGCCGTGCTGGGTCGGGGACCTGGGCCGAGTGGGTCACATCTGGCTGCCAGCCGCCGCCTGTCAATGCGATGACAGCCCCGTCAATGCGGACGACGGGCAGTCTGGCTGGGGCGGCGACACTGTGTGGACCAGTGGGTGTTTGTCCCAATACATCGGTTATGTTCTGTTGAGTGCGACATTTTACTACAAGCTATTTCGGCACCATTGAGGCAACGCACGGAACCGGTGTGCAGGGATCGCCGCTCCAGCCAGACTCGACGACCGCAGTGGTAACAGGAGCAGCGTGGCATGGCTCTGGAAGTTGAGCTGCGAGTCGAAGGGCGATGTCTGGGACGGCGCGTACAGCGCGCTGTCGTCGTCGTGCACCTCGGACCTGGTGCGCCTGCAGCTGGACCCGCTGCTGTCGGAGGAGGGAGAGGAGACCGTGCTGTGTGGTGGAGGAGACGACGGCAGTGCGTCGGGGCGGAGGACGGGAAGAAGAGGGAGAAATGAGGACCAGCGGGGAGGAGGCGGCACCAAGCTTCATCGGTGGTCGATTAGAGGTGGTCGGGAGGGAGGACCGAAGGTGATGAGACGATGGCCGGAGGCAGTGATGGCCTGCGGTGACCGAGCGGAGCTGTGGCTCCCGCCGGAGCCGAGCCGAGGCTAGCCAGGTGTGTGTGCGTGTGGGGGAGCGACGTGGTGCTGACGGAGGAGGCGGAGGAGGAGGAGCAGCGGAGCGGCCAACGTCACGGCATCAGACCAGTGATCCTGCGCCTTATGCTCGCAGCACTGGTGGTGCCGGACCTGCCGCTCGGCAGCAGTGGAGCAGCAATGCCACTGAGCAAGGGCGCTGAGTGAGTGTGTGTGGCCGTGTGCATGTGCCAGGCTACAGAGCGACGAATGTCGGTCGGGCTGCAGGAGGAATGCATGCGTGTTGGTCTGCCGGAGGTGGTGCGTGGGCGTGTGTGTGGGTGAGAACAGCAGAGCTGAGAACAGCAGAGCTGAGAACAGCAGAGCTGAGAACAGCAGAGCTGAGAACAGCAGAGCTGAGAACAGCAGAGCTGAGACAGTTGGTGGTCCGGTGGTGGTCCGGTGGTGGTCCGGTGGTGGTCCGGTGGTGGTCCGGTGGTGGTCTGTGTTCACAGACTGTTCCGCCTCAGCAGCCGACTGTCCGCGGCGGAGACAGCTAGTTGAGAACTTGCTTTGCTTTAGCTGCATTATTCGGATCTGTTTGCAGCGGAGCGGTGGAGCTGTAGTGCCACTGTGCAGCAGCGGAGCGGTGGAGCTGTAGTGCCGCTGTGCAGCAGCGGAGCGGTGGAGCTGTAGTGCCGCTGTGCAGCAGCGGAGCGGTGGAGCTGTAGTGCCGCTGTGCAGCAGCGGAGCGGTGGAGCTGTAGTGCCGCTGTGCAGCAGCGGAGCGGTGGAGCTGTAGTGCCGCTGTGCAGCAGCGGAGCGGTGGAGCTTTAGTGCCGCTGTGCAGCAGCGGAGCGGTGGAGCTGTAGTGCCGCTGTGCAGCAGCGGAGCGGTGGAGCTGTAGTGCCGCTGTGCAGCAGCGGAGCGGTGGAGCTGTAGTGCCGCTGTGCAGCAGCGGAGCGGTGGAGCTGTAGTGCCGCTGTGCAGCAGCGGAGCGGTGGAGCTGTAGTGCCGCTGTGCAGCAGCGGAGCGGTGGAGCTGTAGTGCCGCTGTGCAGCAGCGGAGCGGTGGAGCGGCCGACGTCACGACATCTCACCAGTACGGGCGAGTGATGCTCGCAGCACTGGTGGTGCCGGACCTGCCGCTGGGCAGCGACGTGGTGTGCTGCAGCGGAGCGGCCAACGTCACGGCATCAGACCAGTGCTCCTGCGAGTTATGCTCGCAGCACTGGTGGTGCCGGACGTGCCGCTGGGCTGCAGCGGAGCAGTCGTGCCGCTGGGTAGCAGCGGACCAGGGTTGTAGTGCCATGGATGGTGCCCTGCGGTGACAGCCCCCGGGGCTGTTGCGCTGTGCCTCGGCGTGGCCGTTAGACTGCGGGTAGTGCGGGGTGGACGTACGGTGCGTCACGCCCCAGCGCTGCAGGAAGTCCCTGGTGAGGCGGGCGGTGTACTGCGGGCCGCCATCGCTGCGGAGGAGGCAGGGCACTCCAGTGGTCGCGAATATTTCTCGCAGGTTCCTGACCAGACTGCGGGCCGTGGCGTCGCCGTCGCAATGCACGACCGTGGGCCAGTCGGACAGCCGGTCGACGTACACCAGGTAGGTCCGACTTGCGTGTTGGAAGAAGTCGGTCGAGACGGACTCGAAGACGCAGCTTGGTGGTGGGTCTGACATCATGGGCTCCCGCTGCTGACTGGGCAGCCGCTCATGGCATGCCAGGCACGACTGTACGGTGGCTGCGATGTCGCGGTCGATGCCGGCCCAGTACACGGACTGACGGGCACGGCGCAGCGTCCGCTCGATGCCCTGGTGGGAGTCGTGTAGGCGCCGCAGCGTCTCTCGCCGGAGACTGCAGGGGATGAAGGGACAGGAGCCGCAGACCAGAACGCCGTCGTCTACGGCGAGCCGGTCGCGCACGCCCCAGTATGGGCGCTGGGCAACTGGCAGGTCTGACCGCTGATGGGGGAAACCATGGAGCACGGTCTCGCACAGGGCCGTGTACTCGGGGTCGGCACGGGCGGCGTCGCGGGCGCGAGTCAGCGTGGCGTCTTCGATGGGAGACACCCGGATTCCGTCAGGGTCGAGCTGGGTCACGGAACGTACGATGAGGCTGTGCAGCTGGTGAGTGACGTCGTCTTCGGCTTCCTCGTCGTCCGGAGTTGGATGGTCCACTGGGGCTCTGGAGAGAGCGTTTGGGATGCAGTGCTTCTTGCCCGACTGCCAGCTGGCGATGAAGCTGTAAGCCGAAGCGTTTTGGCAAGTAGTGTTTTCGGAATGCCCGAAGTGATTTTCGTGCTGCTTTTCTTTCGTGTTCTATATTTGTTATCCTCGTTTAGTATTTTCAATTTTGGCCACGGGCCTCGCTCGCCGAAACTCTAATATACCGTTCCCGGAAGAATATACCACCGCCGTCTCCACCAATCACAAGGCCGGGCACTCCCCTACCTACCGTCTCCAGCCTACCGTCGGCTTCGACAGCAGCCCGCGCGCCGGACCGGGGAACTGCATGGCCGACCCTCCGCCACTCGGTCCCATCCATCATTCGCCACCCGGTGCCCACCCGGGCAGTGGCGGCGTAAGGCGGCACCGCAGGAGGAGAAGAGCCGGCCACCGCGTTCAGACACGTCGTCGTCACGCCATCGACGATGAAGATCAACGACGCCTGAACCACGGCCGCGCTCTGATCCCCCTCACCGGCCCTGAACCCGCCTCTGGAACAGGGGTCATCACAATCAGCCATGGACGCGCCACCAGTACGGGGCGCGGAGGGAGCGGCGTCCAGCCGACTGCTCCCGGCGCTGGGGCCTCACCGTGTAGATCGCCAGGTGTCGTGTAGATCGCCAACCGACACCTGAGACGGACCACGACAGGGCGACAGCCCGGCCCGATCCGACGCACCAGCTGCCGGCCGTGCGGAGCCAGCCCCGGCACAGGGCCCGAGACCCGCCCGGACCCTTAGCCGTCCTCGTCGCCTAACCATGGCCCAGAGGCCATGCGACCGGCCAGACTCGCCCGGTGCGGACAGTGGCGCCCTCCGAGATCTGGAACTAGAACTGCATGAACGCTTCACCAGTGCGCTGCCTAATACCGAGTCAGCGATCGGCGTCGTCGTGTCGAGTCGTCTCGACTGTCGTCAACCTGGCGCTAGGCCACCCAGAGAGCGCTGTCTGATAACTCCTATGCGACTGACGGAGCGGGGATCGACACCGGGCAGACGGGGGACCTCGTCACCAGCGCGTGACCTACCCAGCGCGGCACCTGCGACAGCCAGGATCACCATGGAGCTGCTCAACATCGAGGAACTTTCTCATTTATACACGGATATCCATCTACTGTCCAAGCCACAGTAATATTCGTTTGCCTGCTCTAGATAGGTGCTTGTTACTGCCAGCCGTCAAGTAGGCCTATCCCTTTCACCCGGTAGTTACTGGAGTATTTTCCATAACGCGACTTACTGGGGGCTATTTTTGCCCTCCCCCTCGGATCTAGAAACAACTGGCCCGATTAAAAAAAAACGGCTTTCAACAGCTCTGGAAAATTAATCGAAAGAACCCTATTATTGTTGTTCTCGGGGGCACCAATGACGTCACAGGTCGGGTCAAAGATAAAATGTTTGACCGAGTCATAAAGGTTTAGGTGGATACCATTGTCGCGCCAAATAACGATAGTACACGCATTAGCAGTCAATAAATCGGTATGATTCGTTTGTCTGACACTTCTAAGTACCATTCTAAGCCTTTGATGACCTTGGGTTAGGTCAAGGTCATACGATGTCACGCATGGGTTCCGCCACCGGGGGGGGGGGGGGACGGAGGGGACATGTCCCTCCAACTTCACAGTTGGGGGGGGGGATAGAGTGTCTTTTGCCCCCCCCCCCAACTTTGAGCACATGACACTGCCCTCAAATTTCAAACACCTCAAACAGTACACACCTCAAGCACCTTCAGCAGTATGAATACAGTTATCCAGGAATAAAATCAAAATTTTCGCGCCGCTTCGCGGCGCAATTGCAATACACATTCAATTGTATGTGGGTTAAAACAAAATTATAAATTCGCACCGTTTCGCGGCGCATTTATATTTTGTTTATATGTTACTACTTTCCTATATAATTGGGCAAAATAGTTCGCTTTATCACTTATTTTACCGCACTCTTAAACGCAAAAAAATACACATTTTTAGAGGTCATAGAGGAAAAAATGCATATCCAGGGCATAAGATTCAACATTTTCGGGCCGCTCCGCGGCGCAATTCCTTTAAGGGTTGCAGGGCTTGGGCCTAAAAAATATTCGAAGTTAGCATAGCTGATTCTTAACTGGTGTGGCTGGTTCCAAAGTTGAAATAGCAGACCCCTCAGTTTACTAACTCCAGCTCCTAAAAGTTGGTATGGCCCATGCCATACCTGCCATACTGCACTATCCATCCTTGTAACGTGCCTTTTCATCCGTTCTGTTTCGCCCTTTCAACGCTTGGGAAGAGGCCCTCTCAACGATCGGGAAGGGGGCCCTTTCGAGGCGCTGCCCCCCCCCCCCTGGACGAAATCCTGACTACGTGCCTGTGAGTGTGTGGATTGTGGTTAATTAACAGCCATGTATGTATGTAGCCATGCATGTATAAGTCGCTCAGCTTTTTTAGAAGCGGAAACTACGCTAACTTAGTCAACAAGTCACCTCTCTAGGCAGTGGCGTCGCCACACAATTTCGAATGTGGGGGGGGGGGGGGGGGGCAGCCACGGGTTTGGGATCCAGCCCCATTGGGCTAATGTTAAAATCCTGCGAAATTGGGGGAGGGAGCGGACTCCGGCCAGAGCGATCTTGGGGGGAAGAGGGGGGGGGGGCGTCCCCTCTCCCCGGTGTCGACGCCCCTGTCTCTAGGTACCACTGACAAGCAAGTAGCGGGAGTATCCCAAGGCAAGTTGGCAGTGGCGCGCGCAGGAGGTTCAAAAGGGTCAGCTGACCCCCTGAAATTTATTAAGGGCACGCATCAAAGGGATCCGTATTCTGGCCCATACCTGGCAGGGGCCCGGTCTTGGTCAGGCCTGATCGAGGCAGGGCCCAGCGCTGGCAAAGGCGTGATATGGAGCCCGGTCAGGAAGAGGGCCCGGTCACAGCAGGGCCCGGTCCTTGCATAGTATTGATACGGGCCCCTTTCTAGTAGGGGCCCGGTCTTGGTCAGGTCTGATCGAGGCAGTGGTCCGGTGCTGGCAAAGGCGTGATGATGGCAAAGGCCCGGTCAGGACGAGAGCCCAGTCACAACAGGGCCCGATCCTTGCAAATTTTTGATACGGGCCCGTTCCTGGTAGGGGCCCGATCAAGGCAGGGCTCCGGTGCTGGCAGAGGCGTGATATGGGGCCTGGTGAGGACGAGGGCCGCACAACAGTGCCCGGTCCTTGCAAATTCTTGATATGGGAACGTTCTGGTGACACGGGCCCGTTCCTGGTAGGGGCCCGGTCTTGATCAGACCTGATCGAGGCAGGGGCCCTGTGCTGGCAAATACGTGATATGGGGCACAGTCAAAACGAAGGCCCGGTCACAACAGGGCCAAATCCTTGCAAATTCTTGATACAGGCCCGTTCCGGGTAGGGGCCCGGTCTTGGTCAGGCCCGATCGAGGCAGGGACCCGGTGCTGGCAAAGGCGTGATATGGAGCCCGGTCAGGACGAGGGCCCGGTCTTTGCAGATGCTTGATAGCACGGGCCCGTTCCTGATAGGGGCCCGGTTTTGGTCAGGCCCTATCGAGCCAGGGGCCCGGTGCTGGCAAAGGCGTGTCTAGGGGCCCGGTCAGGCGTAGAGCCCGGTTCCCACCATATCCCATATACTCAGCCCTATGTTTCGTTGAGCTCATGAATACACGTCCTTTTTTATTTGTCCTTTTTGGCAACCTTTCCAGATTTGTAACAAAAACAAATATGCGAACCTTTCCCAAATGGAAACTACAACCTTGGACAGAGCTCTGGACAAACTGGAATAGAAAATTTGCAAGTTTTACGTAATTGTAGAGCCTAACTAACCCTCACCAGTGCAGGGGTGGGGTGGTTGCCACCCCCTCGGTTTTTCGGGAATAATTCGCGTAGTTATCAACCGATTGCGATGAAACTTTCAGTACCCGATTTTTGAACAATTCACTACATACTCTGAAAATTATAAACTTCTACCCACCATTACCCGTGACATATGACATGTTTCTCAGGGTCATGTCAGGCGCAACTGGCGTCCCGTAGTATCGGTGCTTGTAACTTGTGCAGTTTACGAGTGTTTGCTGCGCAGGAGCATATGCACAGCTGATAACTGGTGACATTTATGGTTTCCACTGAGATTGTGACCTCTGATGACCTGATATGACCTTTTGGAATCTGATAGTTTCTATGGCATTCTGTGACACTTATTTCAAATTTGACATCCATTTTTCATAATTATATGCTCATTCACGATTCTAGCTCGATTAAATTAAATGTTTACGCATTTACGATTTGGATGACATCCAGGTCATTGGCATGACCTCAGAGCTAACCTAATGACGCAGGACCTTAACATCGGGTATCAACGACTTTCTCTCGTCACAAGCAACACGCTCGTTTTTTAATCGAGCAATTAGCAGCGAAACGCCAGGGGGTAGTACCCCCCCCCCCCCCTCCTGCACGGTCACGTAGGTATCAGACGCTGCACTAGCGAGGGTTAACCCTCGCCCTACGGGGACATTTCTCACCTTCACCCTACGGGGGAGGGGGCCTGACATCCCCACCCCCTTGTTAACTTCCAAACACCAAGCAACTCAGAGCACTGCGGTAAGAACCAGCATGTTGCCTGTCATGCAAATAATCTAGCAGTATGGGATTTTTAGGTTTCAGATCAACGGGTGATCTTCCAGGTCAAGTGAATGACCTAAGATCGACCACGCCCAAAAATAGCGATTGTACAGGGCGCTTAGTATAACTTCCGAACGGAGAGAGATAGAGAGACACCATACAAAGTAACGTGTTGCCTGTCATAAGGAAAATCCAAAGGCATCCCATTTTTAGCATCTAGGTCAACTGGTGAACTTTGTGGTCAGGTCACTGGCCTTTTGGGGTCTGACATGACTTTGACGAAAAGTTCATAGGTCACGATCTACTAGTCGTATACA
>JAXIVJ010017030.1:0-2500 GCA_036785665.1 Chirona hameri | reverse complement strand
CCCCCCCACACACACCTTGAACATAGTTCCTACGCCCCTGCGTGCCAGTGCTCTGCACCACCTTCGCCGTGACGGGGGGTGGGGGGGGGGGGCGTATCGACGCCCCTCCCCGTCTAACTCGGTTTCTATGGGACGTAGACAAAAACCGAAAACACCGTTTGAAAGCTCGTCAAAATGCATTTGGAAACTACTTCAAGATTATTTTTCATCAAGTCCATATTGAGGTCACCAGAGGTCATCAAGGGTCAGATTTTCCAGTTTTAGGACTTCGCTCCAGAAACCTTAGGACTTCGCTCACAGGAACTATGCTAGCTAGGAACAAACTAAAAAAACGCAATGGGAAGCTATTGAAAAATGCAATCACAAAGGGGTCATCAGATTTAAACTCAGGTCAATAGTTTAAGACTCCAGAGGTCATCAAATGTAAAAAAGGCATTTTTTTTTAGCAAAACAGTTTTCACAAATCTGTAGATATGATGATCAGACCAGGTTAGGTCAACATCGAAATTTGACCTCAGGTCAAGGTCAAGTGGTGACCCAATTAAGTCATGTTGCAGATTGAGAGACGAGCTTCGACGAGACAAACATATTGGTTCCCAGGGGTGTCGTTTTAAGAAAATGATTGGTGGGGCCTAACCGCTCCGCCGAAACCTAACCCTCAATTTGAGTTTCTCCTCGGATTTCAGGCACTTAATTTTTAGCTCCAGCCTCCAATATTTTTTTTTTTGTAAAAAATAAGCAAAGGACACTTTCGTCCCTACGACATCGCCGGATTCAAATATCGTCACGGATGCATATTTTCGGGTTAAGGGGGAGGAAATTTTACTCTGTTGTCCATTCCTGTGACGCACAACCTTTATTCACATGGTGACCGGCTCACTGGTGGATCCAGCCTCTCTCCTTGTGTCTGTGGGGGTGGGGGAGGAGGCATCTCTTTATGGCAAAAAAGTACCCCCTTTTTTCTCCGCGCATTTGCGCCAGTCACCTTATTATGGTATTCAAGCTTAAGACATTCACTTATCAAATTCACAAAAAATTGTTTTGTGGATTTTTCCCGGAAAAAACAGTGTTTTATTTTATTTTTGGGGTCAAAAACCCAAAATTTCGCAAATCCGAGATAGCCATTTTGAAGAGAATGTCATTTCCTTTCTTTTGACGTTTTTTTGCCATTTGCATCCAACTCGATTTTCTACGACTTGTCAAACATTTATCGTTTTTCCACCAAAATTGGCATGACATGACGTCATTAAAACGTTATTGCATCCGAAGGTACGACATCAATTTCACTGAAATTTAATGCGAAGACGTATAGTATAATTGATGCGGCATAAAGTACTGAAAGGTTCACGTTGATATCTAGCATAGTTTTCAAGTTATTGAGAAAATCCGGGAGGAGCAGATTCTGCCCCCCCCCCTCATCGGGGCGTGGGTTAAGTGTCACCGGGGCTGCTTGAATTGCATCAGGTGGCCGTTTCGTCTATCATTGAAATAAAGGGATACATAACAACTTCAAATTCAATTACTCGAGAAAGAGAAAAATCGTTTTCATGAAGTTTTCTCCAAGATCATTGTTTTTCACGTCCAATGCAGGGAACGCATGTTGGGGCATACTTGTATTGAATGCCCCCCCCATATTCCTGTGGGGAGGGCATTTTCTCCTGATGCCCCCCCCCCCCTGGATCCGCCAGTGGACCGGCTCAAGTGCAACTTTTCGATAGAACCGACACCCAGCCCAGACCGGCACAGCAGTACGCTGATGTAGGTTACCCAGTCCAGCATGGAATTATAAAATAGTGCATGAGGGCGGTATCATATTTTCCGCGGAATCAAGGTCTCCCTGTTTATTTTTTTTACCTGAGGCGCGAAAGCGCCGCGGGAAAAAATCAACAGAAGACCGAGATTCCGGGGAAAATATAGCGCTCGAGTGTTCTATTTATTTTACCATTAGCCGTTTTTATATAAACTCGTTCATTTTGCTTTATGACATTTTTTCCAGAATATTTGGGATTCGATATGGATTCAAACGTCAATGAAAGCATTGAGGAATTTAATATACGTCTGGCTTACGTCTGGTATCGCCGAAATACCCTAGGGCCGAAAAGTGATGCCACATTGCTTCCCGTTGTACATTTCAGCGGGCTGAGAGCTGATACCAGAAACACGTGCTAATGTTGGAAACATACCCCGGCATATGGTAAATTTCGTTTTGTGTACGGGATAAAAGCGACGCATTTATATTTAAGTAAGTACATTAGCCCGCGCCGTGCTGGGGGGTGTTTTGACCCCCCCCCCCCTCTCAAGGTTTTTCGAGGATAGCGGAAACGGCGGCGCGCAGCACCGCCGTTTTTGGCACAGCTGTTTGGGCATCAATTACCACATTATGTAAAATTCTTGACCTCGAGTCATCTCAGGTCAGGTTACCAAACCAGGTCACGTGACCCCACCTCCACAAACGTTTGCTGTCGTACCGAAGTCGCAGTTCTTGGATTATCGGTTTCAC
>JAXIVJ010017029.1:0-27233 GCA_036785665.1 Chirona hameri | reverse complement strand
TCAGAACCCCTGACCCACTGGAATTACAAGTTTGTAATTGCAGACATTTCCTCACTTCCGTCAACCTTTGAGAAATAGAACATGTGCAATTGCAAACATTTTTACAAACAATATATTTGTAAAGTAGTTTGTAAATAGTAAATTGAGATTTACTACCCTGGGGTTGTGTGAAATCCAAACTACAAACATGTGTAAAAATTATTTGTAATTACAAAGAAATTCTTTGTAATTACAAACTTTTTTGCTTTGTGAAATAGGCTACTGATTGTGACTGTACGAGTGTGTACACTGTACCGGGTGGATAAAGGTTAACCCATGTTTTCATTGATTATACAAAACAAGCATCTCTCTCAGAGCAAAAAATATATATATTTAATCACTCAATGGCGCAGTATGTTCGCGAGCACATTTATGTACATGACACCGCACAGCGCAGACTGGTTATTGATTCGACTTTTTTTGGAACGATTCAATTATGATTCATTTTGGAATATGAATGATTCAATTACCGTTTGATTCACGGATACAATTTTGAGAATTCATGCTTTCCGATTCAAAGAATCAAAACAAATATTTTAATCGATTCACGTTTGATTCAACATTTAAATGTATGTGGTGAATTGATGTCAAATCAATACAAATGGAAACATACATATATATGATCATTAAACATTGTTACAGCAATACTATTTCAGTATAAATGAAAGTAGGCACTGGGACTGCATGTATTTGCACAATTTACCAGTGTACTTGAATCGTTAAGAATCGTTAAATCTATTGATTCAATCAGCCTTGATTTGATGCGGAATTTGATTAAATCACGATTCATGAATCAAAAGATGGTGAATCAATTTTTTCCTTCTTCAAGGAATTTTGATTGAACGATTTCAATCGATTAAATCAGTGTCGAATGAATAACCAGTATGTGCACAAGAGACACACCACACGATGTTTCAGACCCCAGTGACTGCACGACAGTACCAATTCTAGTCAAGTTAGACTGTGCATGGGCGTCGCCACCACTACGGACGATACGGACAGTGTCCGTACAAGTTGGTGAACCCAAAAAAAACTTGTACAGACTGTCCGTACAAGTTTACGGAACCATTTGCAGATGCAGAATTAGAGATATCGATACATGAAATGTTTTTTATTCTAAGTATCCTCAGATCGGCAATTTGTGACGAATCATGACGAATTACCCCTATTCGTGGAACTTATTGCTCAACAGAACAAAAAAACATCTCATTGTCCCCTCCCCAACTTGAACGCACAAATGCCCCGTTGGAATGAAATGCTAACGTTTTTCGTCTGGAGTTCGGAATTTAGGAGTATCTGCGATAATGGCAAGAGGAAGAGGCATTGGCATTTTGCCTTGTCATTGCTAAAACGTTTAGCCGTTTTGTGAGCGGTGCTTGATGTGAAAGTGGGTACTGAAAGTTTGGGGGACGATATTGGTGGTATAGTTTACGAGATATTGCGAAATACGCGAGGCAGCAAAACAAAATACTCTCGTGTTAGTCACTAGTCCAGTAACATAAATGGTCAGGCCGTAATTTTACTGAACTGTATTTGGCTTCCTCCTGGCGCTGACAACGCTGATGCACGCGCGTTTTATTTTACATGGATTTTTGTAATTTAAAATTTAAACTAATTACTGTTAACTAACTAACTAAAACAAATAATTTAAACTTCAACTCGAACTCGATGATCTTCTACATGGTGTGTGATGGGTGTTGTATAATGTATATGTATATGTCGGTCGCTGTGTGAGTGTGTGATCATGGAGTGTATTTTACTTTCTAATATGCATGCTGCTGAGTGTCTTTTTTAACATGTCCCTGCCCTTTAACCATGACGCGACACTCAGAATGGCCGTTTTATGTATCGGAGTGTTTTTACTGTGAAATACAATACAATACAATACGAATAATGTGGATTTTGATTCGTGAATGAATCGTTCGAAAAAAAATATTGAATCGTCTGGTGGCTTGTGCATTTATCATTACATAAAAATATATCTTACCTGTAGTCATCAGCAGGGAAACGGTGAAAAGATAGTACCGGTGTCTTTCTTGTATTGGGACATATCAAAACTGAACAGTAATGAACATTACGTGAACTCGGCATGGTTTGAACATAAAGAAAGAGGAAAATTGCCGATATCCGTTTCATAAAGATAGTTCTGATCGAGCCTGATGGTCATCACAGGTAGGTAGAAAGCATAAGCAGACATTAATAACGAGCGATCGCAAACCGCTACCGATTGAAAACACCAATAACTACATCTTCATTGCGTCTTCATCAGTCTTAAACGAATGAAAGCCCAATTCGTCGAAAATTTGATATTGAATACACGTTGTTGCTAAGGTGATGCTAAATCGGGTTCCAACCTCCTCCGAGACATGAAATGTGGATAATTTAGCATGTCCTGAAAATAATGTCGGAGCGCAAAAGAGGAAGTCCGTTTCAAGATTGATCACGAACTAAATCCACCTAACTGGCACAAATTTTCACAATGTTCTGGTCGCTGAGAACTGTTCAGTCGCCAATCCCTGTTATTCTCTTATTCCTGATGTTACTGAGCTGTGCCATCGTATGCGCTCTGTGAGATCCGGAGTCGTCGTAAGGCTTTTGAATGGAACCGCTCGGTACTGAGTGCTGCATTTGTCAAACATAGCCAAGCTATGACTTCTGAGTTCTGAGTTTGTCGTTTTGTCTGACTGGAGCCAACTTCTGTCATGTTATGTCAACTTTTGTCATGTTATGTCAACTTCTGTCATGTTATGTCAACTTATGTCATGTTATGTCAACTTCTGTCATGTTATGTCAACTTCTGTCATGTTATGTCAACTTCTGTCATGTTATGTCAACTTCTGCCATGTTATGTCAACTTCTGTCATGTTATGTCAACTTATGTCATGTTATGTCGGTTAATCGTCAATGAACTCACCCAATGCCATGCACAAGGCCCGTTATACTTTGCGTAAGGATCCTCGAGAACTGAGTATTGAGCCTCAGGTTATGAACTTCTGCTGACAATGCTGACACATGCTGACACATGCTGACAATGTCGTCTGCATGTCGCCGTATTGTGCTGTGTACCGCGCATCTTGTGACGCGGTACAGTTCAACCTCTGGAGCCCAGACTGGTTATTGATTCAACTTTGTTTTGGGACGATTCAATCACGATTCATTTTTTAACCTGAATGATTCAATCGCCGTTCGATTCATGGATAATTAATGGATAATCATGGGCCCTCTACAGATTGGCTGGGACACTGCAGATCGACAGGGCCTCTAAAGACTGGAAGAGGGCTCTCTACAGGTCGACAGGGTCCTCTAAATCCCGGCAGAGGCCCTCTGCAGATTGGCAGGGCGATCTGCAGATCGGCAGGGCCCTCTAAAAGCCGACATGGCCCTCCAAAGGTCGGCAGGGTCCTTTAAAGGCCGACATGACCCTCTAAAGGCCGGAAGGGCCACCTAAAGGTCGGCAGAGGGCTCTCTACAGATCGGCAAGGCCATCTAAAGGCCAGCAGAGGGCCCTCTACAGATTGGCTGGAACACTCTGCAGATCGACAGGGCCCCTAAAGTCTGGAAGAGGGACCTCTACAGGTCGGCAGGGCCCTCTAAATGCACGCTTTATGTGTGCCGCCAGTTTTATAATGCACACCGTAAGATACACGTAACAGGTACGCCGTCTGGTAGCACTTTCTTCTGTGACGTTACATGGATTCGATTTTTTGTCTGTGTCAACGAACGGGAAAACGGCTATTTTCCTCAAGTTTTCCCTGAAGAACAAATTCACTTACAAAGTAGGAACCAGAGACACTTTTTGGAAGTGTTAAACAAGAAGGAAGCAGATCAATCCCGAGGCCAATTATAACGCTACGTGACATCACGGCTGCCCGTTGTGGGCCATCAGTCATTCCCGGAAAACGCCTTCCGCTACGCTGGATTTGTTTGGTGAGTTGATTTGCACTGAATATTTATTTCTTTGTTCTCGACAAGATTATCACATTACTGAGTCAGAGTAAGTGATCTGTGTTGCATGTTGTGTTATTTGTTATGCATACTAAAAAAATATATGTAAGCTTCATTTGTGACCTGCTGAGTGGTGTATACAAAGGTAGTGTATTTCACATTCCAGATTCAATACCTGCTCATTCCTAATTTGTATGAAATTGAGGCATACCAGTCATACTAGTGACATATCATCACACATATTTTGCAAGCGGTTTTGTAAAAGCAGACTTGACATGCTTCAGAATCAGGCATGATATGATACTGACAATTTGTGGTCATTGTTACCTTTATGCAGCCAGGCTCAGCTAAGGTGCTGGAGGAAGAGCGCTGTGCCGAGCCAGGCTTGGCAGAGGGACAGCATACTCTAGATCGGTTTCTCCTTTGCTATGGCAAACTGCAAATAGTCACGTCTCCGGCCGTAGAACAGTCAATTAATTTGGTACCAGTGTTATAAGACCAATGTTCAAACTGTGATTTAGTTCAGTTTTCTGCTTTTGGGATTGTTCAGTTGGCTAAAAACCGTTGACGATTTTGCATTGTCGGGGTGTGCGTTACCTCACTCTCCAGCGCTCGCCAGGACAACACACGAGCTTATGTATCTGTTCAATACTGCTAGTTCAGGAATTGAGTAAATCAGCGAACGCTTGTAGCACAATTATGCAGCCTGTATAGTTGTAATTGCGATGCGCAAATCTGTCAAGCTTGTATTATTCAGTTGAATAAATATGGTCAAATTCTGTGCTTGTTTATGTTGAGAGCAATCAGTCGCCTACACACTGAACATGCTAATATATTGTCATCCACAGCGCTGCTGCCCCGCGTCCAGGCGGGGCCCCTGCTGCCCCGCGTCCAGGCGGCGGGGCAGCAGGGGCGGTGTGAACTGGCGCCGCCACGGAGACATCGAGGCGGATCAACTTATCATCGGACACCTCAACATCCAGTCTTACAAGCCCAAAATTCATGACCTCCGTAATGACATTCACGGTGTCTACGGCTATGATATTTTGGCATTGTGTGAAACATGGTTGACCCCGTCCGTGCCTGACCGAATGATGGGGGTGAGTGGCTACAAACTCTACCGACGTGACCGGCCGGCCGACCTTGTCCTACCTAAAGGCAAGGGTGGTGTGGCTGTACTGGTGCGTGACAGCCTAACCAGTGAGTTACTGCCGACACCTGTTACTGGAATAGCGAACTCTAACCTGGAGATCGTTTGGGTGTTAGTTCGTACCAGTAAGCACCAGTCAGTGCTGGTCGCGTCCGCATACCGTGTGCCGCACAACACATCGCGTCAGCTTGCCACCGATCTGGACGATTTAGAGTGTCAGCTGCAACATATGCTTGCTAACTTTCCACGTGTAACTTTAATCCTCGGAGGCGATCTGAACTGCTGCCTACTGAAAGCAAGAAACAGCGACACACCCAACCCACTACTGCGATTATGTACCACGTATGGACTCCATGTTACCAACAAGAGCCGCGCCACGTACCGTCCCGCCAGTTCATTGTTGGATGTCATCATTACCAACCGTCCTGAACTGATTCGACGTGTCGGTGTTACGAGGTGTCATTATGGCGGTCCGCATGACTTCACCCGTGTGTTGCTGGCCCGTGAGGGTCGAGTATTACCCGCTAGCCAGTCTAATGTGTACCGGCGAGCCATTAGCAGGATAGACCACGATTCTTTTAACCAGCAGCTTGCTGAGATAGACTGGGCCCCAGTCTTTGATTGTGAAACCACGGAACGTAAATGGACTGTTTTCCATCAGACCTTCATTGATCGACTGAATACTGTCGCGCCGCTAAAACGTGTGCGTGAGAGGCAGGTGACTGCGCCGCCTGTAACCGCCCAAACGCAGCAACTACTGCAGCGCCGCCGCGCGGCCCTCGCTGGAAACGACCGCGCCGAGTACAAACGAGTGAACCGACTGTGCCGCGCCGCCGTGCGGAACGAGAGCCGTGAGAAATACGCGGGTGCGATCAGTCGCGGTGACCGAGGGGGCCTGTGGCGTGTGCTGCGGCCAGTGATAGGTCGGAAACAGCAGACTTGTGAAATACCGAGGATCACACCGAATGCCTTGAATGACTATTACGTTATGATCGGCCCGACCACGGCTGCTAGTGTCCCAGCTGCTACTATTCTTGCGCCTACGAGACTCCCAAGAGTGTCGACATGTGCATTTAAGGTGCAGGCAATTAACTTAGACACACTGTATGCCACCCTCATGTCAATGAAACCATCGAACTCAACCGGGAAGGACGGTGTAAGTGTACGCATCTTGCAGTCATTCTTCCCGGGGGTAGGCCATGCGCTATTAGATGTTGTTAATGCTAGCCTAGCCACCGGCGTGGTACCGCGTGATTGGAAGCACGCGTTGGTGACCCCTATACCAAAAGGGAAGGTGTCCGCCGAGCCATCCGACACACGACCCATCTCGATATTGCCCGCGATCATGAAATTAGTTGAACGTGTAGTGCAGAAACAACTATCAGGCTACCTCGAGGACAATTATTTGCTTTCGGACGCACAACACGGATATCGAAAACAACGTTCTACTGAAACGGCCCTTCACGTCATAACAGATCAGGCTCTTCAAGCCATGGATAGTGGTAACATCTGCATTTTGGTATTATTGGATCTTATTGGGCTGCTGGTATTTGCTAACCCAAAAACAGTGGAGAAAGCGAATTAAATATATTTGTATGAACAATCAGCGCAGAGCAAACTAGCGTGGCGTGAGAGCGAACCAGAAGAAGGACGTTGCGCTTTTTCAGAAGGGCGAAATATATAAAAACATTTGAAGAGTATTGAATTATAAAACAGGCTGAATGAGATAAAATAATGATGAGGAAAATTAATAATGAATTTACAATACAAACATTTCTGGTGAAACAGTTTAAGTTTGCGGAATAGCGACTACTAAATTAACACGTAGATAACGATAACATGTACACTACATAACTTCCCCCCTAGACGCGGAGCGGCGATACAAGTTAGAAATACACGAAGTCGGGGTCGTTACGGAAACGCACGGTGCGACCGCGCAGGGTCCGGTGCACTGCTGGCCGCGGGGCCAGGTCGGCCGGCGTCTGGGGAGCACTGTGCCCGGTCGCAGGGGCGGGGTCACTGGTCGGGTTCCGGGGCGACGACTCGCGGCGCGTCAGGAGGGACGCGTGGTCGCCGCCCAGCTCGGGCGGCCGATGATCGTAGGGTCGGGCCGGCCGTGGCGCGGCGCTGGTGTCGCGGCAGGGCGGTGTGGGCGTCGCCTCGGTCGGCGCCGGGAGCGCTACGAGGATCTCTGGTCCCTCAGAGATATCCTCGTAGGCGGCGCGGGAGGGCGCTGACGGTGGCGGCCGAGCGGCGGTGTTGACCGGCTCGATGTCCAGGTGGGCGGCCTTCACGCGGTCCAGGGAGACGACATCTCGTTTGTTGCCGCGGACGATGGTCACCGTCTTTGTACCGCGCTCCACGACGCGGTATGGTCCGTCGTAGGGCGGCGTCAGGGGCGGCTTCACGGCGTCACGCCGGACGAACACGTGGCTGGCGTCGTCCAGGTCGCGTGGGACGTTGCTGCGCGTCTGTGCAGTGCGAGGCGCAGCGTACTGGAGAGCCTGCATTGCGCGCCGCAGGCCGGCGGCGAACGAAGCTGGCGTCGGCGGAGGCTGCGTCAGCTCGGTCGTGACGAGCTCGCCGGGGAGGCGCAGGGTGCAGCCGTACACGAGCTCCGCCGCGCTGCAGCCGATGGTGGTCTTCAGCGCTGATCGGATGCCCAGCAGAACGAGCGGGAGCGCTTCCGTCCACCGGGTCGGCGCAGCAGACCGCAGGGCCGCCTTCAGCTGTCGGTGCAGGCGCTCCACCATGCCGTTGGACTGTGGGTGGTAGGCTGTGGTGCGGCGACGGCGGCAGCCGAGCACGGCGGACAGCTCGGCCCACAGAGCTGACTGGAACTGGCTCCCGCGGTCGGTCGTGATCTCCTCAGGGACGCCGAAGCGGGAGATCCAGCCAGAGATCAGGGCTCGGGCGACTTCTGCCGCCGTGATGCCTCGGAGCGGCACGGCCTCGGGCCAGCGCGAGAAGCGGTCCACGACGGTCAGTAGGTACTGTAACCCCTCAGATGGCGGCAGCGGGCCGACGATATCCACGTGGAGATGCTGGAAACGGCCGGCTGGTGGCGCGAAGGGAGCCAGCGGGGTTTTCACGTGCCGGTGGATTTTATTGCGCTGGCAGGCGACACAGGAGCGCGTCCAGCGTGCCGCGTCACGTTTGACAGATGGCCAGACGAATCGACGCGTCAACAGGTCGACGGTGGCACGGACGCCCGGGTGAGAGATCGTGGACGTGCCGGAAGTAGGCCTGTCGGAGCAGCGCTGGGATCCAGGGGCGCGGCACTCCAGTGGAGTCGTCCACGACCAGAGAGCAGCCGCTGGGCAGCCGTCTGTCACGCAGCTGCAGGCCGTGCTCCCCAGTCCGGAAGCGAGCCAGTTCGTTGTCCTCCTGCTGACTCGTGGCCAGGGCGTCGAAGTCGTCGACGGCAGGCACGGGCGCGGTCAGCATGCTGACCGTGCGGGAGAGGGCGTCAGCCACGATGTTGGCCTTCCCGGGGACGTGTCGTACGTCCGTCGTGAACTGAGCCACGAACTCGATGTGGCGAGCTTCCCGTGGAGAGGGGCGGTCACTGCAGTTGGCGATGGCGTACGTCAGCGGCTTGTGGTCGGTGAACACGATGAGAGGTCGCCCTTCCACCGCGTACCTGAAGTGCCGGATCGCCAGGTAGATCGCGAGCAGTTCTCTGCCGAACGTGCTGTAGCGCCTCTCAGGTTTCCGCAGTGAGCGCGAGAAGAACCCGAGAGGCTGCCAGGTGCCGCGGGTGTGTTGCTGCAGCACGGCACCCACGCCGACGTCAGAGGCGTCCACCTGGAGGCTGATGGGGGCGTCTCGGACCGGGTGGAGGAGCAGAGTGGCGTCAGCGAGTGCAGTCTTGCAGTGGGTGAAGGCTGCCTTCGCCTCCTCTGTCCAGGCGACTGGCGTGTCGCGGCGAGACTGGCTTCGACCGATGAGCTGGTGGAGAGGCGCCAGGAACTTGGCTGCGCCTGGGAGGAACCGATGATAGAAGTTCATCATCCCAATGAAACGGCGCAGGGACCGGTCCGTTCTCGGCAGAGGGAAGGCCTGGATGGCTTCCATTCTGGCTGGGAGAGGCGCAATGCCCTCTGAGGTGATCAGATGCCCCAGGAACTCCAGCTGAGGGACGCCGATGATGCACTTCTCTTTGTTGATGCTGATGCCGTGATGGCTGAGACGCTGGAAGACCTCACGGAGGCGGTGCTCGTGTTCAGCGAGGGTTGTGCTAGCGACGAGGATATCATCGATGTAGACGAACACGCCCTGCAGGTCTCGAAGAACCTCGTCTAAGAGGCGCTGGCACGTTTGAGCAGCATTGCGGAGGCCGAAGGGCATCCGTACTGCTTCGAACAGGCCGAATGGGGTGATGATGGCCGTCTTTTTGATGTCGCTGGATGTCACTGGCACTTGATGGAAGGCGCGGCAGAAGTCGAGCTTGCTAAAGAAGCTGCAGCCATGGAGCTCTGTTGAGAAATCTTGGAGATGTGGGATGGGGTAGCGGTCTGGCACAGTGACAGAGTTGAGGGCTCTGTAGTCACCGCAAAGACGCCACTTCCCAGGCTGGTTCTTCGGCACCAGGTGGATGGGCGAGGACCAGTTGCTCTTGGAGGGACGGAGAGTGCCATCCTGGAGGCGATCCTTGACCTCGGCTTTGGCAGCTGACAGGCGGTCAGGAGCCAGGCGGCGAGCACGCGAGACTCTTGGAGGTCCCGAGGTCTCGATGTGATGGGTCACTGAGTGACGGACCGGAGTGTTGGTGCTGGGTGGCCGCGTCAGCTCAGGGAACACAGCCCACAGTCTGTGAAGCTGAGAGCCGACCTGCAGGCCATGGACGGTGAGGCCAAGTGGAGTGGGACTTGCACCAGCTACGAGGACATCACCTGATGGCAGGAGCAGGGTCCCAGCGCTGAGGTCGACTGCCAGCTCGTAGTGGTGCAGGAAGTCAGCTCCGATTATTGGTGTCTGGACGTCAGCAACCAGGAACTGCCAGGGGAAACTGCAGCTCCCCAGCTGAACAGCTCGCTGAAGGCACCCATGCGTGGCGATGCTGGACCCGTTGGCCGCAGAGAGCTGGGTGCAACTCGGGGTGAGGACGGCATCGACTGGCAGCTGAGTGGACGGCAGAACACTCACTTGGGCTCCTGTGTCCACCATGTAGGTGGTGCTGCCGTCCGAGACGTGGAGCAGTCGCGCCAGAGTAGGTGGGCCTGAAGTTGAAGGCGCTGGTGACCTCAGGCTGTGTCGTTTCCCGCCCAGCTGCACGGGGCTTGGCACTTCTTAGCCTGCGAGCCGAAGCGGTGGTGGTAGTAGCAGGCCCCCCTGCTTTGCGATGGAGATCTGTCCGGTCGGCGAGCTTGGCGTCCTCGGCTCTGGCTGCGGCAGCGGGTGCAGAAGGCCTGGCGTTGGGGGCGCTCCTCACTCCTCTGCTGCCGCATGGAGCGTACCTCCATCTGGAGCTCGCCGATAGAGGCTGTGAGAGTGGCAATTGTGGCCATCATGTCCACAGGTGCTGGGGTGGGTGGTGCAGGTGGTGCTGGCTGGTACAGGCTGGCAGGTGGTGCAGGTGGTGGCTGACCCAGGCTGGAGACGGTGGCCGGCATGTACACAGGCCTGGAGGCCTCCAGAAACCTGTCTGCCGAGCTGGCCAGGTCCTGAAGAGGGGTGGACTCCGGCAGGAGAGACAGGGCAGCAGTGGCTACCTGAGGGAGCCGCTGGAGGAACAGAGTCCTCAGGAGCCCACTGTCGGCTGGGGTGTCTCCAGCAGCACTCAACTCGCCCTGCATCCTGCGCAGGAGCTGGGACGGCCGTTGGTCACCCAGGTGCTGGTTCCGCAGCAGGGCTACCAGACGCGATGTCCGGGAGTGAGAGAGCCGCTGCCGGAGAGACGATGTTAGGAGCACATATGTAGGCGCTCCGCAGGTGATGACGTCCCGCACCTGGCTGGCGACGTCTGCAGGCAGGGACGATGCCAGCACTCGGTACCTGGCCAGGTCCTCTGTGACGCCTGCCACCCCCAGGGCACACTCGACCTGAGCCAGCCACAGCTCGGGGTCGTCAGCCGCGAACGGCGGGAGCCGCAGGGCCGTAACCTGAGGCGTGGAAGACCGAGTGTTGGTCTGCTGGGTTGTTGTGCTGGTAGAGTGTCCAGAGCCAGACTCCTGTAGTTGCTGTCCCAGTTCGCCTGACTGCAGTGGAGCCGTCGGCGGCGCCATCTTGTAGTGCGGTAGGCGAATGTGGCGCACACGTATCTCGCGGTTTTACGTTAATGCGCAAAAAAATCCTTGATTTGCGTTAATATATCACGTCGGGTGTGACCACTATTGGGCTGCTGGTATTTGCTAACCCAAAAACAGTGGAGAAAGCGAATTAAATATATTTGTATGAACAATCAGCGCAGAGCAAACTAGCGTGGCGTGAGAGCGAACCAGAAGAAGGACGTTGCGCTTTTTCAGAAGGGCGAAATATATAAAAACATTTGAAGAGTATTGAATTATAAAACAGGCTGAATGAGATAAAATAATGATGAGGAGAATTAATAATGAATTTACAATACAAACATTTCTGGTGAAACAGTTTAAGTTTGCGGAATAGCGACTACTAAATTAACACGTAGATAACGATAACATGTACACTACAATCTCTCAAAATGTTTTGATGTTGTTCCTCATGACAGACTTTTGGAAAAACTTTCTTTGTACGGCGTAGATGCTTCTTGGTTCCGCGACTATCTGACACACCACTCACAGCAGGTCCAGGTGAGGTGCGCGGACGGAACGGCTCTTCTTTCAGACTCCAAGGAAAATGTGATCGGTGTGTACCAGGGCGGAGCGTTGAGCTGTGTGTTGTACATGCTGTTCGCGAATGACCTTAGTCTGTGTGTGCCAGACGGTGTCAGTGTAGTCCAGTTCGCTGACGACACGCAACTAATGGTTACAGGTAGGAAGGGTGACGTGCAACAGCTGATCATTCGCATGGAGGACGTGCTTGACCGAGTGTACCAGTGGTTTTGTCATAACGGCATGAAACTAAACGCCACAAAAACTCAGATGGTTGTATTGGGAACGCCAGCGATGCTTCGCGACTTAGCGCCAGTTACGCTTAGTTTCTGTGCGGCCACCATTGCTGAGTCAAAGGAGGTGAAGAATCTCGGCGTGTCAATGGACCGACATCTGAACTTCGCATCACACGTAGACAGCGTGTCTCGCAAGTGCACAGGTATACTTATAGCGTTGGTGCACGCACGCCATGTTATACCGAGATCGGCGCTGAAGTGTATCGTTGAAGCGCTTGTCGTGTCTATGATGCGATACTGCCTGTCGGTATTCGGTTCATGCGGTGAGACGCAGCTACACCGTGTTCAAAAAGTGATCAACTTTTGTGCACGAGTCGTGACTGGCAAGAGACGTAGCGATAGCGTGTCTGAGACCATCAAACAGCTTAAGTGGTTGACTGCAAGACAGCTGGTGACATACCACACGGTATGTGCTGTAGAGCGCACCATCGTGACAGGTCAGCCTGAGTACCTCAGAAGCACGATAGAATACCGGGCTTGCCAACGTCACCACCACGACACAAGACGAGCTGGCCTCCTTACGCTCCCCTCTATTCGCACGGAGGCAGGTAGGAGATTATGCTACCGCGGCGTGACTCGTCTAAACGAGCTAAATGTAGAGCCAGGAACGCTATCCTACCGGGCGAAAGTTAGACAAATACTGTTGTCAAGCTAGGGGAGGTGAATGGGCAGGTGTGTATCAACAGTCATCTTTTGCATGTATGTACGTGTATCTTTGTTCGTGAAGTATTTTTCTGTGTAGGTATGCAAGTTCACCATGGCTGCGTTTTATATGTGTCAATGTTCTGTCGTGAACTTGTGAAAAGCCACTCCAAAGAGTGGATCTTGTTCAAATACATCTACATCTACATCTGATGCTGCACGAGCACAGTTCACATGGTAAGTGTCGGTTTTATTGAATAAACATACAGTCTCTCGCAATGCGCAGGTACATGAGCTGGTCGAATAAAGCTGGCTAAACACCATATTGCACACGATAAGCACAGTACCAAAATGTGGGACAACAGCCAACATCAGGTCTGGGTCGGCCAGCAGGGGGCGCAGAATGAGTAGGAGGCTGTTGGGCTGTCCTTTTCGAGGTAGAAGACAGGCCTGCTGCTGCACCTGATGATGGGCCTGGTTCTGGGGAGAGTTGGGCACGCGATGGTTGAAGCTGAAAAAGAAAACAGGAGAAATCCAAGGTACTTTAATAGAGGTAGGGGCGTAAGGTTTCAGTCACGTGACCTCCCAGCGCACGTGCAACCAATCGCCGGGATCCTCCAGTGTGGTTGGCTTCAAGGAATCTCAGTCAGCTGATACTCCCATTGCTTTAACATGGAGATTTTGCAATGCTTTTTAGGGAAAAAATATTTAGGTACTAAATGACTTCGCAGGTGGATTCATGACCCGGGTATGGATAGAAGATAGAACAAGGTATTTTTGTATCACCCGGCGGTAGCTTTTCCCGCCTTATGTTCCTCACTAGACGGTCTCAATCACAGCCCACAAATCGCACGCGTTCGGATAGAGCGCTTATGGAGGTGGTATCCGTGGCGGTGGGTGGTATTTTAGGATGGGGGGAACAAACCCAGGGGCCCCTTCGATCAAAGCGGCCCCATCTCACGGTACCCCCCCCCCCCCCTAAAAATTGCGCGAAATGGTATCTCCTCGGATTTAAGCCACTATATTTTGCAGGGACCTAAATAGTCGCAAAAAAAACGTCGGACAGGCCCATGTTGAAGTCTCAGGCCTTCCGAGGGCCCCCTCAGGCCTACCGAGGGACCCCTCATGCTCACCAAGGGCCCCATCAGGCCATACCGAGGGTCCCATCAGGCCTACCGAGGGTCCCTCAGGCTCACCGAGGGCCCCTCATGCCTACCGAAGGCCCCCTCAGGCCTACCGAGGGACCCCTCAGGCCTACCGAGGGCCCCATCAGGCCATACCGAGGGTCCCATCAGGCCTACCGAGGGCCCCTCATGCCTACCTCAGGCCCCTCCGGCCAGGGCCACCTCAGGCCGACTGGGGGCCTACTGTCGGCCTTAGAGGGCCCCTCAGACTGGCTGGGGCACCTCGGGGCCTTCGGTCAACTTCTTGAAGGGTCCCTCTGACAAATTTATGTGTTGGGGGGGGGGGTTAAATCATGTTTCCCACCACTACTTCTTGAGTGAGGGGGAAACTTATTAAAAAGAAATGCGTCAACCGAGCCGCCCAAGACTACCTTAAGTAACTTTGACCGCCTGAACTGTTGCCATCTGACGTCACGACCAATCGGAGAGCAGAATTTCAAATTACGTAAATATACTTAATTATTTTAAAAACTAATAATCCGGAGGAATTTATAGTGAAGTGTCAATCTAAAAAAATATGTTTGATTAATTTGCTTTTCATCAAACACATAATAGTAGTGACTTAGGTACCCTGCAACTAGTCCATTATTTGTTTGTCAGAAATGGCGGTAGCTAATGCGCCAGTTCACTAGACAATGCGCCAGTTTACTAGACAAACCCGGGCCTCCAATCAGATTCCTCCATTTGGTCACATGTCCTCTTGCCACCCACCTGGAGAAATCATGACATGATTACATTGACAAGTCATTTTTTTATGCAAAGTGGGCAGAGCTTGTCAGGCACTGTGGCAGAAATTGAGACTCGGATCAGCAGTAGTGCTATTTGGGGGAATTCATGTCAGGAAGGAGCAGAAGCAGGCAAATGAGGTTCTGTATTGCCAAAGTTGGTAAACACGATAATCGCAAAGGAATACAAACTTGAGTCATCGTAGTATGAAGGACAATGAGCACATCCCTGAAAATGTTAAAAATTAAGTTACAACTTTGCTAACTGGTTGGACAGGACAGGTATTCGCTGCCAGGACATGATACCATTGCCAACACCCCTTGAGTGGTCAAAGGTGGGGAGGCCAAGCAGGTGAGTTTACCTATCTGATCTGGAACACGTTACTCATCAGTCTGTGATAAAGTATTTGATTTGGAAAGGAATGTGTCTCTTTGGCTAGGCCAACAAATACTCACTAAAAAACGTTCGCCCTCGACCCACACAAGCAGCATTTCAGCGTCATCGTTCAAAAACCAATGTAACTCACTCAATCTTAAATTAGTAATTCTTATACGGATTACGGCCTATCAATAATTACTGTCCACAAATGCACAAGGAATTCGCGGCCGCCGTTATCTACCGTGACAATAATGCATAAATTATAACCGTGTTCAATAAGACGTGGTTTTCCTCTGTACAATAAGCTTGACCAATCACCGTTGAGTTCCCTAGAGCCAGCTCATCGCTGATTGGTCAAACTTACTGTACACACCGTGCGAATGCTAGTCTGAACACCACTATTCTCATGCGGGGCAAAAACTGCGGGGCGGACGGCAGTTGCCAACGCCCCCAAGTTTGGCGAAATAGAGCCAAGTTCTTTGGGCTATAATGCTGTGACGTCATCAGTCAATCTGGTATAAACCTCCCATCTGGTATAAACCTTGGCGGTTCGTTCGAAAATCTGCTCTAGAGCCGTTGAGGTAGAGTTTTGAGCAAAACGAGCATTGGATCATATGATTTATATATCCAAGCTACAATTCTGCTATCTCAGTTCAAAACCCCATGTTAAGGTCGACACTTCCCTTTAAAGAAAATAGTTCACCTTCAACATGGGATTTTGAACTGAAATAGCAGTTTTGTAGTCCGTGTTGAGAAATCCTTATCTGCAACTTTCTTGGCTGAAAAGACTCTCCAGCCGAAGATATTTGACTTTTTGGCGAAGGAATGCGGCGCATATATGATATACCGTACCGTCTGAGAGTGCCAGCACTGCATGGAGCATGCGCAGACCAATAACGCACACCATAACATTAATAATTTACGACCTTCTGTCCTGAATTGGCGCGATGTAGGACCATTTTTGAAAAGAAAAAAAGAAACTGTATTAAAAAATATAATAAAATCGTGTTCTGAAAAATTCCCCGAAGGTGAACTATTTCCTTTAACAGACTAAGCAAGTGCTGTTATTTATTAGTGTTACGATTTTTTTCTCGGTTTGTGGGCGTTCTTTTATGCGACGTAAGGCGTCTTGCGGGCGCCTGACATCATCCAAAACACTGGGGCCTTCGGCTCCAGGGGGCCCTCGCTCGGTTGCCAGAGCCCTCCCCCTGGAGGCCCGCCTGGCCTCCAGGGGGAGGGGCATGTCCCCCTTGCCCTCCCTCCCCCTGCCTACGCCCTTGGCTGCAATGTATGCAGACTGGACTTGGTAGGCAAGCGCACACCAAACTCACATGCCCATTTCATTCACCATCCAATCTCCAAACCATAGCAAATATGTCAATATGTTTGGGGCAGTCCAAATCCTGTCCCGAATGGGTTATGAGGCACATGAAGATGTGTGGTAAGTACCACAGGGGCGTCGACACGCGAAAAAAAACTGTGCGACTTTTTGCTCGGGGGGGCGGCGGCACCTAGCATGGGGGCGGCACCTGGGAAGGGGCGGCACCTGGGAAGGGGCGGCACCTGGCAAGGGGTGCATACACGTTCAAATTTGTATCTTTCCAGCTTTTTGTTAAGCGAAATTGCGATACCCTACCTGACCGTAAACAGCCGATCGTATCTTATCTTTTCTTTGTTAACATTTCGGTACGTAGGGTTTTCGTGACCGTAAGTTTAACTAGCCCGTCCAGCTCCAACTCCAAAGTAGGTATAACAAATATTTTGGGGCATTCGTCCATTGAATTAGGTGCATTGTCGTCGCTGCCGCTGAATGAAGGTCATCCTGGCGATATGTTAAATCAAGCGCTGAAGGGAGTCAACTACAACACCATGTCAGTTGCCAGATACATTTCTGAGGTTTTCGGCTGAGCGCTCTGCCAACTGGGCTAATGAGTGGTCTGTGACGGGCTGTTATGCAAGCATTATTACGGTTTTATGTCCGAATACATAAACGAACGGTGACCCTTGAGTAAAACCGTTCCAGGACTCTTCGGAACATTTCATCCTAGTGCTTTTTAGCCATCGCCGAACACCCTCCTCCGAGTATCGTCCTCTGCCACGAACGCCTTCACCACCCTCTCCACGTCGACCTGGTCCAGCAGCGACTGATGGTTGTGGCAGACAATGAGATCTGCTTGCGACGCACGGCTCGTCAAACGCTGTGTTCTCGGCGCTGTCGGGAGCCGGCAGCATGACATCGTTCTCGTCACCGGCCACGGTGGACTCTCGGGTGGGCACGGACGAGGAGCCAGGAACGGGGTCGGCAAGACGCCTGGTAAGGAACCCAAAGACACTTATTCGCTATCTGAAATGGGGCTCTTTTAACCCTTGCCCCGCTGGGGTATTCAGCCGAACGCGCCCCGCTGGGAGAGGGGGGGGGGCAGATTCTGCCCCCCCCCCCCCTTGCCTAACTCCCGAACCAATGGCCTAAGCGAGATGCGCGAGGCGGCGATCGAAAGTTCTCAATGAGACGATTCTAAAGCACACTTATTTTTGTTAAGAGGTGAAGGTGAAAGGAAAGGTCAGGTCAAATATAAAAATCACGTGCTTTCGGAGTATTGCCTGCAGAGAGCAGCGCCCCCAAACTCAACCAAAACACTTCCCCAATTAAGAAGGGAAGGTACTGCTGGAGTATAAGTCTCATACTAAGTACAGGTCAAAGTCAATGTCAGGTCACGAAAGGTCACCACATGAAAAACTCATATGAAAACTGTTTGACACATGTGTAATGCGTCATTTCACACGTATAATTCAATGCTAACGGCAATTTTGACATTTGACCTCAAGGTCAGGTCAATGTCAGGTCAAAAAGGTCAAATTTTGAAATCCAAAATTTGCAATAAAAGACACATGTTGCTGGTCCAGTTTGGTCCCATGATGCCAGTGATGCATTTTTTTTCTCTCGTAGGATGTCTAAAAATGCCCCAAAAACGCGATTAAAAAAAACATGGCATCATACTATACACTTATTACAGCCATTTGAGGGTCAAATATAGAGATATTTAATGAAATTTTGCATGGCCAGTACTCACAGGTGGTTCTCTTACATATATATTTTTTTAAGTTAAAAAAAAATATTTTAGAGCTATTTAAAATACAAATTGGGGGTCAAAAACCACAAATTTGGAAAAGCCGAGATTGCCATTTTTAGAGAATGTCATTTACTTTTTTGCGGTTTTTGTTTGCTATTTGCTTCAATACTCGATGTTTTATGATCGATCAAACATTCGTCGATTTTTGACAAAAAATGGCGTGACAACGTCACTTAAACATCATTTTCTCAAAAACTTTTTCGCCCATTTTGTCGAAATTTTCAGAAAGACGTCAAATTGATGCCAAATAAAGTGCTGAAAGTGTCGCGTCGATATCTAGCGTTGTTTCGAAGTTATTGTGAAAACCCGGGAGGTGGTGGGGGAGATTCTGCCCCCCCCCCCCCCCCCAGCGGGCGAGAGGCTTAGGGCCTTTTATGACAAATCTGTCCTCCAAACGAAAATCGGTGGCGCCGGGCCTGCCAAGTACCATCAAAACCATTATAGATAGGAATACTTATCTCCCTGGATTTTATCCACTTCCCTACCCATGCCAAAGTTTAGGATTTTACCTACATCCTGAGCAAAGTTGGAAGGATTTAACCCAGCCTTTCGAACTGAATACAAAACTGCACGCCTGACCAGGAATTGTTTCATTAAAAACACTATCAAATCATAACTTGTCCGTCAAAAATCACCCCATGAACTGGCTACTGATCTCATCCCCCGGGCTGCTGCCGTCAAATCCCGCCCTTTCTTCTCCGCTCTGAAGCACGCACCCGACTTCTCTCTTTTGGTCTTCGGCATTTTCAGGCAGAATATCGACCCAAAATAACTCCTTTGACCACCTTACTTCATTGTAACCATTCACATGTCACACAACACAGGACCGAGGACGTGCAAATCCCCCGTGGCCGTGCCGTGCTAACGGTTACCATAAGCCTAACAATAGCATCACGAAACAACTACAAAGAAGCGTTGCGTTTTGTTTGCCGCAATCTAATTAAAAACTGCTTCCCAAAAAATGGCAGCGCTGCCGTCAATTGTTTTGAAGTGAACTCCCCGTCATGGGTGGAGCATTTCGGACAAAGTTGGTGGGGGAAAATATCACATTAGCCGGTTGTTTTGCATGGTTGAAGTGAACAATGGTCATTTTAACGCCAGGAAACGTTAAAATCTGACAAAAGTTAGTGGGGCAAGCAGAAAGTTGGTGGGGCAGTGGCCCCACCATTTGAATAGGAAACTCCACTCGTGCTCCCCGTAATTACTAATATGTTATTGAAAACTGATTGCAGTTAAAAGGAAACAGCTGTTAGCTTCTTCATTCATTTTCAAGTCTTATGACTTAATGCGTCGAGTTGTTTAAGAACTACTGAAGCCTGAGTCTACACCAAAAAGACATCGATGGGCCATGGCGGCCATGATACGGCATAACCTTATCAGGATTTAGGGACGGCAGATATTCGTTGCGGCACTTGGCTGAGGGGCGGCACCTGGCTGAAGGCTCCATTCCAGGCTGAAGGGGCGGCGTCTATCTGAGGGGCGGCACCGGGCTGAAAGGGGCGGCACCTGGCTGAGGGGCGGCACCTGACTGAAGGGGCGGCACCTGGCTGAAGGGGCAGCACCTGGCTGAAAGGGCGGCACCTTGCTGAAGGGGAGGCACCTAGCTGAGGGGCGGCACCTGGCTGAGGGGGCGGCACCTGGCTGAAGGGGCAGCACCTGGTTGAGGGGCGGCACCTGACTGAAGGGGAGGCACCTAGCTGAAGGGCGGCACCTGGCTGAAGGGGCGGCACCTTTCTGAAGGGGCGGCACCTTTCTGAAGGGGCGGCACCTGGCTGAAGGGGTGGCACCCGGTTGAGGGGCGGGATCTTTTGAGGGCCAACACCTGGCTAAAGGGCGGCGTCTTTCTGAGGGGCGACACCTGGATGAAGGGGCGGCACCTAGATGAAGGGGCGGCACTTTTCTGAAGGGGCGGCACCTTTCTGAAGGGGTGTCACCCGGCTGAAGGGGCAACATCTTCTGAGGGGCGGCACCTGCTGAAGGGGCGGCATCTGACTGAAGGGACGGCACCCGGTTGAGGGGGCGGCATATTTTGGAGGGGCAACACCTGTATGAAGGGCGGCATCTTTCTGAGGGGGCGGCACCTAGCTGAAGGGGCGACACCTGGTTGAAGGGGCGACACCTGGCTGAAGGGGCGGCACCTGGCTAAAAGGGCGGCATCTTTTGAGGGACGGCACCTGACTTGGGTGGCGTCCGGTCAGTGACGGCACCTGGGTATGGGACAGCGCCTCGTCGAGGGCGGCACCTAGAAGGTGGCGGCACATTGGATCGTCCAAAAAAGTGGTGCGACTAGTCTGAATGGTCTGTTAGGCGTCGACGCCCCTGGCTTACCATAACCTATCCTAACTCCAATACGTTATTTTTCAGTAATTTAAGTCACATTTAACATGAGCCACCCCATTTAAGGAATCCCTTCCCCCAACCCTCAAAACCTGCCCCATACTATAATGTTTCCCAGCCCTGACCCAACAAGATGATATCCCGTTGAAAATGGTCACTTTTTGCACATGGTTGGTTCAAAACTAACGTTGTTCCGCAAGACATTTACCAATTACAACTCTGCTGAACCCTGACTAGAACTCTCCTGATCCACATATTTATATTTGTTGGTTAAGAGTAGCACACGTATATATCTACTAGAACCTCGGGCACTGTCGATACCTATCAGGGAGTGTCATCCCGGGATTCCCCATGTATCGGCTGCCGAGCAGGTCAGCATTTGACGTCACTGGGGCTCTGGTCCAGTCGTGGCCAGCCCCGTCGCCGCCGCTTTCGAGCGTTTGCGGTCTTTTGACGGGTGTTGAGCGGCAATTTGAAGTCGTCGCCGTTAGATAAGTAAGTTAGGTAGTTAGGTTGCAAGTCTATGATTTTGAAATATTGTGTTTTTTAAAGTTTTTTTGTAAAGCATATCTTGAACATTAAGCCAAAACAATGCCATTTCTCGCCCCTCCGCCAGACCGGGGCAGCGTATGGCCGTCTCCAGAGGTGCAAAAACCTTTCGGTCTGTCACAAACTTTCGGACAACACAAAGAAAGTGTCACACGCAGGAACGTAGCCATAATTTGTATCAGGGGGAGCCACATCGGTGGTAGAAACAAATTTCGCTCCTCAGCCCAGGGGCGGCGGATTCGGGAGGCAGCGGGGGCAGCCGCCCCCGCTGGCGAAGTCAAGCAGGGAAAAACTATCGTTTTGCCCCCCCATCTTCCGTAGTCGAAAATGACATCATTTACCATATATGGTAAAAATGATGAGCATTGTAAAAGAAAGAAAAAATATATATACTTCATATGGCAGTAAAATATGGTAGCTTGTCCTTGAGGCAAAATTGACGCAACGCAAGTTTAAACAATATTAGTAATATAGTATATAGTAATATAGCATGTTATAAAATTAATATATGATGAAACAGTGTCAGAAATCTGATTCAATCTTTACAGCGGAAGCTAATTTATAAAAACATAATTTTCACTCCACGTCTATATGCGCCACAGGGGCGGATCCAGGGTAGGGGGGGGGGCAACGGCCATGCCTCCGCCAAGACTGTTCAAGGGCGGCCAAACTATATGTTGCCCCTCCCCCAAAGACGTGAAGTCTAATACATGCTATATTTGCGTTTTAGAACAGTACTGGGCAAATTTGGCCAAATTTGGGATTTTTTGCCGAATTTTGCGGGGCTGCGCGCCGCTGTTTGTCCGCTATTCTCGAAAAACATCAGGGGGGGCAAAATGACAAATAACCCCCACTAGGGCGAGGGGTAATTTATAAGTTTAACAATTATCACGTGTACAGGTGTCCTTATTTCATTATTTCTATCCAGCACCATTTCGGTCAAGCAAGTCTACAATAGAACAATCGGTCCAAATCCATCCTTTTTCCTGTAGGTCCTTCCCGTCCTTCCGGTTACAATGGCGGCGGCGGAGAGGGTGTTCAGTAAGGCGGAGAGGACTATCCTCTCTCCGAGTGACAATGACCGAGCTCCGGATGGAGGCACTGATCATGTGCGAAGCCCACCGCGAGACCTATAGGTCTGACCTATACGGATGACATTATAATGTCATCCGTCAGCGAAGTCGTTGACTTCTTTGCGCGATCGGGAAGTCGCCAGCTAGATTATTTCAGGTTGCCGCTGCCTGGCTGGCTGCCGCAGGTTTCTGCCATAGACTGTATGGCAGTAATATGATAAATGCAGCCTTCACCTTAGTAGGTATCGGTTACATCGTCTGCGTGTGTCGTATCTATGGACCCGCCGAGATGCGTAAATGGCCTCGAGGTCCGGGATCAGGGACATATTTTTTCAAGAACCTGGCAACGGAAGTTGATCCGTATGCGGTGCATAGATGGGTAGCTAAAGTTTCTTGAAATGCATCTTGAATTTGACTCCATGATCAGGTCATCTGTATTATTGTTTTGAATGGCGGAAGTGCGACTGGTCCGATCATGTTTGACGTCCTCGCCTTTAGCTCTTTTTTGTATCGGAGCGCAACATGGATAACAGCGACAAAAATTTGTGCAGCGAAATGCGTATTCATTTTTCCGGTCGGACCATCCCCTCGGTTTACGATCCGAGATTCGGAGCTGGAAATTCTGAAGAACACTGCCCTTTATTTGATGCTCCAAGTTCTGTTTTAAATTTCTATGGTACCTAGCTTCTTTCCACTAACATTTGTTTTCCTTTACCGCAAGATAATGTTCAAATCTAAGATGCTCTTGTTTTTTTTCAACGGTCGTCGAACCCTGTAGCAAAAAGTAGGTGGTCCCGAAGACGAACGGATGGATTCGTCCTTGCTCTTCAGCAAAGCCGGCTTGATTCAGCCGCATTTTTCATGTTTTTTTTTCCTTGTAGTCGGGAACGAAAACATAGATACACCTTTTTCGATATCCCAAAAGGTCGAAAACCTAAAAAAAAATCATTAGAAATCCTGTGGTTGCAAAATAAAGTGGCCCAAATCCGGGGAGATTTTCTAAATTGAGGGTACCTAGGCAAGATCCGCTCAGACTGGTTGCTCCCCTCCCCCCCCCCCCCCCCCCCCCCTCCCCCCCCCCCCCCCCCAAAAAAAAAACGGCCGGCCGGATCCGCCCTTGATGCGCCGAACATATTAACAAGGAACGACTTGAATTTTGAAACATCAATATTTGGCTACTGCAAACGGATCTTGTTTTCTGGTAGCTATTACATTGCAATTGTATGTTACCCTAACTTAATTTCCGGGCTCTGGCAACCCTGATAGATCGCCACTCTAAATCACGGTATATCATCATCATCACCTTTAATTTTCCTTCAAATCCTTCAACCTATGTGTTTAAGTTATATGACTACGTGAACTGAATCAGGGACGTAGGCCACGGGGCCATGCCCCCCCCCCCTCCCCTCCCCTCCCCTCCCCTCCCCTCCCCTCCCCTCCCCACTCCAACTTTTTACACGATCACTCTACTCTGTATAAGAACAATGGCATTGCCACTGGAGTTTCAACGGCGGCGCACAGCGCCGCGAAATTTTGGCACAGATGTTTGGGCATAAATTACCCACACGATGTTAAATTTTTGACCTCGGTTCATCTCAGGTCAGGTCACAAGGTCAAATCAAGTGACCCCACCTCCAAAATGTTTGCGGCCGTGCCACAGCCAAAGTGATTGACCAAACGGTTTGAAACTCACAATATGTCATCAGGTGATAAGCACCTACAATTCGTTTATCTCTATTTTTTGTATATCGGTGACCTAAGGTCAGGTTGATTTCGTGACCTCCCCATTATAAGTCAATGGGGGAAAAATAAAACACGTATAAATCTATAGGAAATGGCTACATTTGACCAATTTTTACCAGATCCACCACTCTTGTGCCAAATGCAAACCCCTGTCACATTTCTGTTCTTTAACCTTTACGAGGTCAACTCAGGTGACCCCCCTCCAACCCCCCCCCCCCCCCCCCCCCCCTTCCAGGTCACGTATGGTTTGTCTGCAATAACTATTTACCAAATCAAGGTAGAGCAATGGGCTTTTCACCATTGTATTCGGCTTGTCGAGACGAATCACCTGGTGTAAGAGTTGATCCTGACTTCAGGTCAGGACAATTTGTGTATATGGCCTAACTAGGTCACTCAATGTATCATTCGATGCGTCTCGACGAGTGAAACACAATGGTGAAATCTGTTTTACATGATCGTGCGTTTGTCAAAAGTTATTTCTTCAAAACAATTCGGCAATTATTAGAATGTTTCAAATTAAATGGCTTCTGCTGACCTAACTATTGACCTTAGATCAATTCTGATGGAACCTTAGTGACAGCAAAAAAATCAATTATCTTTCGAACGGTTTGTCCGCGGTTCGTTATCGTTGTTATCTCTTTTAGTTATCGAGATATAGACGGTTTTATCAAGGACACTCATATACATATAGCCGGAATTTGACCTTTGGTGACCTCTGGTGACCTCAATATTGACCTGACCTAAAAATGACCTAAATACTTTCGATAGAGCTTGTCTCGAGCTATCGTGTTACCATCGTGTTTCGCTTGTCGCTACGTTGCGTGTTTTTTTTGGATCTTAGGGGGCAGAAATTAACCCCCCCCTGGTCTGTTCCTGAAGTCGCCTGTGGGAAACCCATTTTTTTTTAAAAATCACACAAGGTGTGCAAAGAACAGCTAAGAAGGTTCATTGAGTTCAAAATTCATATTTTTCAGATTTCGATAAAATACCAGTGACCCAAAATGCCTCCCAAAATACGTCCCTGAACATATCTGTCATATCTGTCATATCTGTCATATCTGTCACATGGATGAAAAGCATAGAACATCCCGGCGGAGATGACTGGTTAACACGCGCAGTGGAGGGTGGGGCACTTTTGTGCCCCCCCCCCCCCCATGTTTGTCGTGAATATTTCCAAAACGAAGCGGAGAAGGGCAGTGTTTGTTGCGTGACATTAATGCCAATTCAATAGTGGATCGTTTGACGCAACAAAAATACAAATCGGTCGATCAATTTTTGAGTTATATGGATTTTTAGTCCAAGATGGCGGTCAGAATCGAGGTCGGCAAATCGATATATTCGGAACCAACAGTCGGATAGGGATGATTCAAACGCCATTCGGTAGACAATGTCAATGTGCATCCCCGGAAATAATTTTGAACACATTTCTGGTGATCTGTGACGTAACAGATGTCAAATTCCAAAAATTGTGACATTTGGCCAGATTTGACCTTTGTTACCTCGTTTGACCTTGAAGATATAGACGGAAGGTCAAGCAAATTTTACAAAATGTAGATAAACATAGCACCTACCGATCCTGTAAGTTTCATCATTCTAGATATCATACTTTCGGAGATCTTAGGGGGGCACTAAAGTGCCCCCCCCCCCCTCTCCACTGCGTGTTAGTGGCATACCCCTCTCCACTGTGCGTGTTAATATAATGCATATGTATTTGATTGAAAACCACACAGGTCTTGCAAACACATGCTCAAGTAACTGTGTGTACCTGTAGAAGAAGGTGATTGAGAAGTAATTCGGCACTACTGATTGTGCATAACATAAACACAAAATGAGATGTTTTGTATTATAACACACTTATTTATTTATATGTGATACATCCCGGTTTTTTGGGCATTTTTGACCTCATGCGAATATCGGCAATATGTTGCACAGCTGAACTTAGTAGCTTAAGATAAAAAATATAAATAAGATAAACAAGATAGTGTAGACATTAAGTTATGTTCTCGTAACGAAGTTCGAGGAAAAATACAAACCAAAGATGCAGCAGATGGAAAATCGTATTTACGAAGCCATATCCACTGGCGTTCAATCCCAGCTCGGTTGAGAGGCAGTTGCTGTGAGCGAGTGATGTGCGTGCTCTGTGTGGTCTGCTGGGGACAAAAATAGTCGGCTCCCTCCCTCCCTCCCTCCCTCGGTCGGTCGGTCGGTGCGGCGGCTGCCCAGCTGGCCGGTGCGCTGGCTCCTCCTCAGAGCTGCTATATTTACACTGCCGGCCGGTCAATACGATAATGGTGGCTGATCAGACACGCGATCAGATCTGGTCCTCCCCCATCATCCCTACCATCCATGCCATCCCACATCATCCCCTCACCATCCCTCACCATCCCTCACCATCCATCACTACCCCTCACCATCCCTCACCATCCCCTCACCATCCCCTCACCACCCCTCACCATCCCCTCACCACCCCTCACCACCCCTCACCATCCCCTCACCACCCCTCACCACCCATCACCACCCCTCACCATCCCTCACCATCCCCTCACCATCCCTCACCATCACTCACCATCCCTCACCATCCCTCACCATTCCTCACCATCCCTCACCATCCCTCCCCATCCCTCGCCATCCCTCACCATCCCACACCACCTTCACCATCCCCTCACCATCCCTTATCATCCCCTCACCACCCCTCACCACCCCTCACCACCCCTCACCACCCCTCGCCATCCCTCACCATCCCTTACCATCTCCTCACCACCCCTCAACATCCTTCACCATCCCTCACCATCCCTCACCATCCCTCACCATCCCTCACTATCCCTCACCATCCCTCACCATCCCACATCATCCCCTCGCCAGCCCTCACCACCCCTCACCACCCCTCAACACCCCTCGCCATCCCTCACCATCCCTTACCATCCCCTCACCATCCCTCACCATCCCTCACCATCCCTCACCATCCCTCACCATCCCTCACCACCCACTCACCATCCCTCACCATCCAATCAACATCCCTCACCATCCCTCACCATCCCTCACCATCCCACACCACCCCTCACCATCCCTCACCACCCCTCACCACCCCTCACCACCCCTCACCATCCCTCATCATCCCTCACCATCCCTCACCATCCCTCACCACCCCTCACCATCCCTCACCATCCCTCATCATCCCTCACCATCCCTCACCATCCCTCACCATCCCACATCATCCCCTCACCATCCCTCACCATCCCTCACCACCCC
>JAXIVJ010017028.1:0-27238 GCA_036785665.1 Chirona hameri | reverse complement strand
TGTCGATACGTTAATTGTATGATTTGTATATGTATCAGCTTACAGTCCATCCAATAGGGAAAACAAGTAGTCATTGTCATGTAATAACATGTGAATGTGTAAACTATTTTACCGGAAGAACGCGTGTTCCCAAATACATGTTACTGTTTATTTGAATTCGTATGTTTTTTGCTAGATGTTGGAGCCAAAACATGCAAATAATGGCTGATGAAGGCGCAAGCCGAAAGCTTCCTATCTTGTGTTTTATTTACTAAAACATCTTGTTTGGCAATATGAGAGTTAGGTTAGCAATTCTAATTATTATCATGTCCCTCAAAACAGTTTTGAAAAATATTCAAGATAACTTATGTCCATGGGACATTAATACAAGTTTATATAAAGCTATTTGTTTCAACCTGACTACGTTTAATTTTGATTACGTGACCCTGCAATGACTATAGCGAGTCATCCTGGTAGCAGCATGTGACTGTCGAATGTTCCCTGAACAACCACATTGCCTTTATCACCGCTCAAATAGCCTGCTTTCGTCCACATATTGCCCACTTGTTTTTGCTCCGTTTGTTTTCGGGTACTTACACCAGCTATATTTTAATAATTGACTGTCATATGGCTCGTAATGTAGGTATATTACCGATTGTTTAGCTCAGCTCCGGCTTGGTACCCAGTAAGAGGGCTCTGACTATGTGCGGTTGAGGGTCCTACAAATACTGTGTAAATGTCGGATAGTCGGTGGTTCTGTGCCATGTAAGACCGTCAGTCAGGCCGACAATACCATGCCAGGTGATTGATTAGATCCTTCCATTCTTGCCAATTATGATTCACCTTTGTGTACTGGTTTTCCGCGTCTTCCCAGATCTCACCCCTGCTGGAATGCGGTGATACTGTGCCGCACAGCTTCCGTGTTGGCCGTCACAGTATGGAATGCAGGCAGACTGCAGACGGTTCTCGAGTCGCTCAGCCTTGCGATGCCTGTGACTTGCTGGTCACCTTACATGGAGTATGTTGACAGGACTACAGCCAGTGTTGTTAATTTATATAGCAACTGTCATGCTGAGAAACTCAAATCCCTTGATAAACGAATGAATTTGCAATCCCTAAATCCCCAAGCAAAAGCTTCGCTTATATGTGTGTTTCGTCTGCTTGTGACCCTTTCTGACGTTCACCACTCGACTGGTCGCAGGGGCGGATCCAGGGGGGCGGGGGTCATGCCCCCCCCCCCCAAGACCGTTCAAGGGGGAGGGGGCAAACTATCTTTTGGTCCGCCCAAGACGTGAAGTCTAATACATGCTATATTTGCGTTTTTAGCACGGAACTTGGCAAATTTGGCCAAATTTGGACAATTTTTGCCCAATTTGGTGGCGCTGCGCGCCGCTGTTTTTCCGCTATTCTCGAAAAACCTCAGGGGGGGTCAAAATGACAAATGACCCCCACCAGGGCGAGGGGTAATTTATAAGTTTAATAATTATCACGTTTACAGGTGTCCTTATTTCATTATTTCTATCCAGCACCACTTCAGCCAATCAAGTCTACAACAGAACAATCGGTCCAAATCCATCATTTTTCCCGTATGTCTTTCCCGTCCTTCCGGTTACAACGGCAGAGGCGGATAGGGTGTTAAGTAAGGCGAAGACTGCATCCTCTCTCCGAGCGACAATGACCGACCTCCGGATGACGGAGGCGCTGATCATGTGCGAAGCCCACCGCAAGACCTATACGGGTGACCTATACGGATGACATTATAATGTCATCCGTCAGCGAAGTAGTTGACTTCTTTGCGCGATCGGGAAGTCGCCAGCTAGATTATTTCAAGCTATTGCTGCCTGGCTGGCTGCCGCAGGTTTTTGCCATAGACTGTATTCCAGTAATATGAGAAATGCAGCGTTCACCATAGTTGGTATCGGTTACTTCGTCTGCGTGTGTCGTGCGTATCTATGCGTCCGCCGAGATGCGTAAATGGCCTCGAGGTCCGGGAGGATGGACATATTTTTTGCAAGAACCTGGCAACGGAAGTTTATCATCCTATCGGTATGCGGTGCATAGATGAGTAGCTAAAGTTGCAAGAAATACATACTGAATTTGACGCCATGATCGGGTCTTCTGTATTATTGTTTTGAATGGTGGAAGTGCGACTGGTGCGATCATGTTTGACGTCCTCGCCTTCAGCTTTTTTATCAGAGCGTAACCGATAACAACGACAAACATTTGTGCAGCGAATTGCGTATTCACTTTTTCCGGTTTACCATTCTTCGGTTTACTATCCGAGATTCGGAGCTGGAAATTCTGAAGAAATCTACCATTTATTTGATGCTCTATGTTCTGTTTTAAATTTCGATGCAAGCTTCTTTCCACTAACATTTTTTCCATGACCGCAAAAAAAAAACTGTTCAAACCTAAGATCCTCTTCTTTTTTGCAAGGGTCCGTCGAACCCTGTAGCAAACAGTTGTTGGCCCCGAAGACGAAAGAATGGATCCGTCATTGCTCTTAAGGGCAAAGACGGCTTGATTCAGCACACATTTTATATTTTTTCCCCTTGCATTGGGGAACGAAAGGATAGGTACCCCTTTCTCGATATCCCAAAAGGTCGAAAAGCTAAAAGAAACGAAATAATTAGAATTCGTGTGTTTGCAAAATAAAGTGGCCCAAATCCGGAGAGAAATTCGAAATTGGGTGTATCTAGGTACGGTCCGCTCAAACTGGTTGCCCCCCCCCCCCCCACAAAAAAAGCCTGCTGGATCCGCCCTTGACTGGTCATGGTGTACATTGCTTACCTCGTCGCTGCTTGAAGTCCATTATTTGTTCGTTGACATTCTGACATTCAATTTACTGATTGTGAAGACGATTCGACGATTCGACGGTTTGAGTATCGTTTATTTCAACGTGTTTATTGAGTGCTGACGAGTGTGTATAAAGGCGCCAATTAAGTTCAGTGACAGGGACAATAATTATTCGAAACAGAAAACATATCGTTCAAATAAGGACAACCATTACTAAATCAAATACTTTGCACAACTTAATTCATTACTACAAAATGAGTTGCACGCTAAAATATTGATCGCTGATTCATCCTGCATACAGACATCATACAGAAAAGATGTTGACTATAACTCAGAATTGTTTACTTAAAAAGCTGTGCACGAAAGAACTATGCATATTTCAGCAACACACGACCCAACATCGTGCAACGTCAATTCAACGGACCATTCGATCCCAATGCTGTTAATGGTACAACAAGGACCATTAACAACATTGAAAGTGAATATCGCTTTGGACGATTAGAATTAGAGAAAAGAAAAGTACGTAAGATATATTTGTCCGTTTAGCATTGTAGTGAATATATTTCTTCATGTTCTGGCTAGTCGGATCCCAAGTTAGGTAAGACACTTAGGCTGCCTTCCATCAATGCACCAACCATTCCACTAAGTGAGTCATGAAACAAGACACAAACAGAACAAAGAGTGGTATGGAATCATCGGGTCGCGGAAATATTATCAGCTAGACATCTTCATTTTTTTTACTGAACGAATGTGACGTATATGTGTACGTCTCACATTCCTTTCACGCACAACAGCATGACAATTTGCAGGCCTTTGATGGTGTTCGACTCATCGGTTACAAAGAAGGGCACCCATTGTTTATCACGTAGTATGTTTACGAGGCCGGCATTTTCGATGAACGATACAAGCGTGCGAGAGTTCCAGCTTCAGTTGGTGTTGTGCTACGCCTCCCATGTGAAGGCCGCGCTGGAGACATATTTTCCACGGCGACGCAATATTGACCAGCTCTGAATCTTGTGGTTTTGCAATAGTTGAACTTTGTTGAACACAAACTCCAGTGCCAGAACACATACACTAGACGCTATAGCAAGAGGTATCAGGATAAAGACCGCAAGCAAATTACTGAGGGATAGACGCTGGAAATTTGTGCCGGATTTGCAATCATTGTTTCCTGCCTTCATCCACCTGTTCTTCAGCCGGATAATGATTCCAGCCTGGTTCATCCTCAGCATCATCCTGTTGAGGGTTTTCTTCAGCTCACTATGTCCTTTGGACACGGCCATATAAGTGTTGGTTTTCGACGGCACGTTATCCAGCAAGGGCACAAGGTTGCAAGCCTCGCTGCCCAGCGAGAAGTACAGCTTGTTGATATGGACGTACGTCATGACATGCTCTTGAACGGTCCGATGGACGCTCTCTCCCATGATGTCCAACTCTATGTATCCTTCTCCGATTTGAGTACGCCAGAAAAGCTCTCTTTCAAAGCTGTCGTTGCTGTTTCTCCAGTCGTTCAGTATCCCAATGTCTGGCTCCATGGCGAACATCCAGCCGGGTTGCTCGAAAAACTCATGAAGACTGCTGATGGGCTTACTCAAAGTGGTAACGGCCAGGTGAGAGATCAGGTTGGCCGTGTAGTTGGAGTACACAAGTATGCCGAGGATCCAGCTGGAGATGGTCACTACCCTGCCGGCCAGCGAGCGCGGGGTGCGGTCCCAGCCCTGGCCCACCATGGTCATGAAGCTGAAGAACAGACAAGAGCCCCAGCGCATCTCCTCCACCGTCGTCCGCGGCTCCGCCCCCGCGTGGTTGAAGCGGACGGAGACGCGGAGGGCCGCAGAGATGACCAGCAGGGAGACGAGCAGCGTCCACCAGACGGTCATGTCCAGCGGCTTCAGCAGGGACGCGAACATACTCGACCCTTTCTCCCTGACGGCTTCAGAACTTATCGGCACGTAGAACGCGTACTGTTCACGCTCCACTGGGACCGCGTCTATGAAATCCACCACTGCAGCGCGATCTGGACGTTGTGTGAGCCAAGATAGCGCCACGTCGGCCCGTCTGCTGGCCAGCTCCCCCACCATGCCCGTCCAGGTGCCGTTCTGATTCAGATACCCGTACCCACCCTCCAACAGGGGCTTGATGCGATACCGCAGCCCCAGCTGCCGCGCCAGGATCTCCCACACCTGGTAGAGGTAGCCGTCGTACCTGAAGGAGCCGTCCTGCTGCTGGTTGATGATGAAGTAAGGCCGGTCGTCTACGGCGGTGACGACCAGTTCCTCCTCGAAGCGGTGCTCGCCAACGTGTCCCAGGGGCTCGTCCGACCAACACTGGCCCACGGACAGCAGAATGCCGATCTGCTCCATACCTGGGATCGCCCTGCAGTCCGCTCCGGTCAGAGACGGCACTGGCGCCTGCTCCGGTCAGAGACAGGGCACTGGCGCCTGCTCCTGTCAGAGACGGCACTGGCGCCTGCTCCGGTCAGAGACAGGGCACTGGCGCCTGCTCCTGTCAGAGACAGGGGACTGAAGGCTGCTCCGGTCAGATGCAGGGCACTGGCGCCTCCTCCGGTCAGAGATAGGGCACTGGCGCCTGCTTCGGTCAGAGACAGGGCACTGGAGCCTGTTCCGGTCAGTGGCAGGGCACTGGCGCCTGCTCCGGTCAGTGGCAGGGCACTGGAGCCTGCTCCGGTCAGAGACAGGGCACTGGAGCCTGCTCCGGTCAGTGGCAGGGCACTGGCGCCTGCTCCGGTCAGAGACAGGGCACTGGCGCCTGCTCCGGTCAGAGACAGGGCACTGGAGCCTGCTCCGGTCAGTGACAGGGCACTGGCGCCTGCTCCGGTCAGTGGCAGGGCACTGGCGCCTGCTCCGGTCAGTGGCAGAGCACTGGAGCCTGCTCCGGTGAGTGGCAGGGCACTGGCGCCTGCTCCGGTCAGTGGCAGTGTACTGGCGCCTGCTCCGGTCAGATGCAGTGTACTGGCGCCTGCTCCGGTCAGTGGCAGTGTACTGGCGCCTGATCCGATCAGTGGCAGGGGACTGGCGGCTGCTCCGGTCAGAGGCAGGGCACTGGAGCCTGCTCCGGTCAGAGACAGGGCACTGGCACCTGCTCCGGTCGGAGGCAGGGCACTGGTGCCTGCTCCGGTCAGTGGCAGTGTACTGGCGTCTGCTCCGGTCAGTGGCAGGACACTGGTGCCGTTCTGGGATATCTGTCGCTCGGTAACCAAAAGCCGTGCGCAGGTTGATGAGCCATTCATGTCAGACGACCAGCAATCAGCTGCTAGTCATATCCGTGTGGTGAACATTTGAGCAACTGTTACTGAATGCGCTCATATGCATTAACCTGTGGTCAACAATTCTATGAATGTGATAAATGAGCGATGGATGGGTAAAAGCCAAAATTCACATACATTTGTCTGTTTTGTATTTGTCCATATTTTCAACAAATGAAATACATTCTTCTGCTATAGCGCATGAATATGCAACTCAGTTTGCTCGTTAGAACGCTGTGTCTGACCGATATTTCACTCAAGACATATACGAAGTTCCTGTATTTGCGCCCTGCTATTACTATAAATATTCTCCTTTAACCCTATTTGTAACAGGGGGCGGATTCCGCCCCCCCCCCTCATGTTTTTCGCAGATATCTCCAGAACGGCTGGGAGCAGGCCCATGAAATTTTGGGAATTTTCATACAATTGAACTCTGGATTTGGAGTCAAAATTTTGAGTTCTTAACTTGAACAGAGGCGGTTCCAGGGCACAGTTTTGGGTGGGTTCGGAGGCGACATTTGGCGAAACTACGGAAATGCGATCTTCACGGTTTCTTCCTAACTGCATCAAGTATGAAGTAGTTACATCGACTTACCGTGATTGCAAAAAGTGCAAATTAGATGATGTTAATGAAATATCATACAAAATTGCATGGCAGAGGCGGTTTCAGGGGCTTGAAAAAGGGTGGTTTCCAGGAAGTATTCAATGCTTGGCGGGAAGCTAATATAGCAATGTAAGGGGCATTTATAGCTCTCAAGATGTAAAAGATAGCTTCTGCTTCCATTATTTGCATAATTTATTGCATATAGAGATTCAGGGGCGTGTTCAGGAACATGAAGGGGGGGGGGTGACTGGCATGGTGATGACGATATGCCAGCGATAACGGCGCAATATACGTTTAGCTTATAATAATATATGCACATATGAGACCAGAAAAGGGAATAAAGTCTTTTTTTTTGCAGAGGCGCGCTCAGGAATGGAAGAAAGGGGGTCATATTATTGCAAGGAAACTATGAGGCATGAGCGTACAATGACATAACATACTGCAGTTTTCGGATGAAACACGCACCACAGGCTACTCTACGAACGATTATAAGATAATAGGCGAGTCCAGGTAGGGTAAAAAGGGGGGGTAAGCAATGTTAATTGAAGTTGTAAGTGAAATAGTCACTGTTGACTAGTTAGTATCATAATAGCGGATAATATACTTATCAAAAGGTCTTGCGCCGCCCTAGTTTGGATCCTGGATACGCCTATGATGAAGTACAACATGCAAAAAGGAACTATCTATGATCAGTAACATATTTATAGTGCTGGGTAGCAACTTGTCTGCGGTTAATATTTTTCCAAATTTTACCCCCCTTTTTCACTAACCTGGTACCGCCTATGGCAAAAAAATATGATTTATAACTGTTTTTGCTAATGTCTCAATCACATACCATTTCATTTTACAAAAAAACAACATCAAAAAATGGTTTTATTACGCATTTACTTCGCCCCCATATTGAGTGACCTGCACACGCCTATGATTTTTGAATTTTCAAACGTCACCGTCATATATCAATTTCCGATTCAATCTCTATCGATTCCTGTTGGTTGTGTTAAAATCGGTCGATAAACATGAAAGCTATGTTGAATCAAAAATACCACTAAAATTTGTCGTTTTTCCCCACCTGTTGCCCCCCTATCCAAAATTTATATTTTTTTATTATTTATAAATGTAGATCGTGTTGAGGAGAACCAAACACCGTTTCATTTTTGAAAATCAGACGGGTAGATCTCGAGATCTCCGGGGGGGGGGGGGGCGGAATCCGCCCCCCACTGTTACAAATAGGGGTAGCCAGGAGCCTGTTACAAATAGGGTTACTTGGAAATAATGATATTTTCCCACAGACATAGAGTTATCACTTGAAATCGACAGGCGAGACCAAAATATATCGTACATTTACTACATTTTGCATATAAAATTCCTACCGAAAGATATTTCAAGTTAAAGTTGATAGCGTTCCACGCTTTGAACGAACGGTACTCTCAAGTACTTGGTAACGAATTTCAGTGTTCGTGGAAATTCGGTATTGCTTTTTGATAATTGTATGGAAAATATATCTTCCACTCTGTTTATCGTGATTATGTGCCATACTGCCCTTAAAAATCAATAAACATTGAATAAAAAGGCAACCAAATTAGCAGTTAACTTATGCACCCAACGACGGCCTAGTTAGTGGTTGCGACCCTCAATTGCGGCAAGACAGTCACCAGATTGGCCCTCACGGTGTACGACTTCTCCCGGGCCTACGACGTTATCGACCATCAGATGCTACGATTGAAGATGTCACACCACCTCCCACGCTGCCTTTTCTCATGGATCTTCCACTTCCTGCGGGACCGACGCGCGTGTGCGGAGGTTAACGGCGTGCGCAGCACGAGCTGCCCGTTCCGAGCGGGCCTGCCCCAGGGATCAGTGCTCGCCCCGACCCTGTTCATCCTGTGGTCGGCGGACCTGGTGGCAGCGCTGCAGCAAGTCGCTAACACCTCCGTCTTCATGTACGCCGATATCACGGCGACTCTGAGCTACGGCGGCACCATCGAACAGGCCAGAGACCACGCCCAACAAGCCGCGGACGTGATGACAAGGTGGGCCAGGAAGTGGAAAATAAAGTTAGCGAGCAGCAAAACACAGACCCTGGTGTTGTCCGAACGGTACGAGGACGCTCGCAGCTTCACACTCAGGGTGGACGGAGCACGTGTCCAGGGAGCACGGCATCTCCACCTTCGCGGAGTGACCTTCGACAGGCAGCTCCACTTCAGAGAACACTGTGTGCGCCTCCGCAAGAGGGAGAAACCGCGGGTGGCCCAGCTCCGTAAGCTGACCGGACGCTCGTGGGGGCTGCGTGAGCCGCAGCTGCGGACAGTCGCCAACGGATACGTTCGTGGGCGCTCGAATACGTGGCCGCAGCCTAGCTCCCGGCGGCGTCGTAGTCGCACGTGGAACTTCTCGAACGGGAGATGCGCGCGGTGGCGCGGGCCGTGAACGGCTGCCCCGTGAGTACACGGAGGAACCCACTCATGGCGGAGGCCGGCATGGTTCCTGTACGGACACGCCGGGAAGTGTTGGCCACGAGGCTGACCGGAAAGGCGGCGTCCCAGAATACGGACGACCCCCCGCGCGGTCGCGGAAGCGGTGGTCCTGCGGCCCCTCCTGACAACCACCGGGTGGCGAGACGTCGGAGCGGTGGCCGCCGCGCGAGCGGGCGTGGGCGGGGTCCCCGTGGAGGAGCGACTACACACCACTATCCCGCCGTGGCTGGACTGCAGCGGAGTCAGCATCCGGCTGGACATTGGCGCCGACATCCGGAGGACGGCCCCGGCGAAGTACGCTGGGCGGCCGCCGAGGAACACCTGGCAATCCTGCCGGAGGATGCCGTGTGGATCTGGAGCGACGGATCGGCGGAAGGCGGTGTCACGGCCGGAGGAGGTGGTGCCCTGATCGCCCTCCCGTCCGGTGCGGAATAAGAGGTCTAAGCGCCGGCCGGCGTGGTATGCAGCAGCACGCGCACTGAGTTGGTGGCGATACGCGCGGCGCTGGAGGCGGTGCAACAGATGGGGGACGACCTGGGCGAGAGCCCGGTGGTCGTATGCACTGATTCCCAGGCCGCGCTCGCCACACTCGCGAGCGGCGCCGGAGTGTAGACGACCGCGCTGGGGCGGCGATCTGGCGCCTCTCCTGGCAACCACGGCGGGGGGTAGATGAGTACTCCTACAATGAGTCCCGGCACACTGTGAACTACTCGGAAATGAAAGGGCGGACGACCTGGCCAGGGGCCCCCCAGCCTTCCACAGAAAGATGTTCTTGTGGACGTCCGCAGCCTCACAAAGGCAGTCGGCCGCGTCGCCTCTCTGGCCTGGCGACGTCGCTGGCATGAATGCCTTTTCAAGCGGATCATGGGAGGCCGGCTCCCGAAGCCGGTCCTCTCCGACGAGCGAGACGGCGCCGTCAATGTGCACCAGCTGCGAGCGGGCCACTGGAGCCGCTCGCAGAGTTATCTGCACCGAATCAGCCGTCAACCGACCCGGGGCTGCCAGCAGTGCAGCGACCTCGCGTTCCCGGCGGCGTTCTGTCAGGTGTGTAGGGAGGAGCCTGACACACCGGAGCACGTCCTGCTGAGGTGCCCCTGCCTTGCGGGCGCTCGTCTCCGTAACTTCGGGACTATTCATCCGGACCCGACGCAGCTGCGAGACGGCGTGGCCGTGGCAGCCTTGGCCCGCGGCTACCTAGTTCACAACAACCCTCAATTAAAACAAAATGGTTAATGTATTTTCAATATAAGGAGCTTTTTTGTCTCTGGCTGTATATAACACTAGGCTTAAGCTTATCATTAAACAAACGAAACACATTTTTCAAACATATCACCATGAAACAATAACAAAATGGCAATGAAATCGAAAGTTCACCCATACACCCAACGGCCAGGGGGTGGTAAAGTGTTCTGTCCTTATGGATAAAGTCGGGGACAAAATGCTCCTTATCATGAAGTACTCGGGGGTCGAAATGCCAGCAAAAATCATTACTATATAATTTTTGTGAAAATTTACTAAGCGATCATGTCCTTAGGAATACTGATCGTCAAAACCACTTCAGATGTATTATTCACTTAATCATCATATTCATCACGTCGGTATGTATGTACATTTACTTTTGTATTAGCAGTTGCGTTTCAGCTCTTCATTGCCAATAATAATAAATAACATTAACCCTCGCCCTACGGGGGGGCCCTGAGGTTTTCCTTGAATAACTTTTGACACATAAGGCGCATCTTGCTGACATTTTTAGTAGCTGAGTTTACAACAATTATACGTAGGCGGTAAAAATGTATTTGAAATTGGTTAGGTGTTTTGGGAGATAATAATGTTTTGATGACGTCATGTTGGTAAAAAAATGAGAAATATTTGAAAAATCGTATAAAACAGAGTTTTAAAGAAAATTGCAAAATCAAATCACCAAATATACAAAATGGCATTCTCTATAAAATGGCAATCTCGGATTTTCTCTCGGACCTAAAAAATATCGGACCTAAAAATCGCATACTGTTAGATTCCCCTCATGACAGGCAGCATGCTGGTTCTTACCGCATTGCTCTAAGTTGCTTGGTTCGGAAGTTAACAGGGGGGGCTGTCTGGCTCCCCGTAGGGTGAAGGTGAAAAAAGCTCCCGTAGGGCGAGGGTCAAAACAAAACAAAAACGACTATAAAAAAGGTCCGGACGATAGATTCAACGCGTGGGGTCGCAACCAAAAATGCATCTGGGCCTTCAAGAATGGCCTATAATAACATGATCCAGAAGGAATTGGGCTGATATCATGCGTTTCCTCAGAATAGGAAGCATTTGAATGCACTAGCACCCCGGCCCGCCCACGGGGAATCGACTGTCCGGGTTTCCCGCGCCGTGCCGGGGTGGGTCGTTCCGACGCCCCCTCTAAGGTTTTTCGAGGATAGCAAAAAACGGCTGCGCGCAGCGCCGCCGTTTTTGGCACAGCTGTTAAGACATCAATTGCCCACATATTGTAAAATTATTGACCACGGGTCATCTCAGGTCAGGTCACAGGAGCCCACCTCCAAAAAAGTGTGCGGTCGTACCACTCCAAAAAAGTGTGCGGTCGTACCAGACTTGTCAATGATTCATATTTGTCATGAGTCGATTCACAGTAATTCACGGACCATAATGAATGATTCAATCATGATTCAATCACTCAACATTAACGCTGGTGAGTTGATTCACAGTGACTCACGGCTAATATGTGTGGCTCATGAATGATTAATTCACAATGACTCGCAATGTGTATGTGAATCGCTGAATCAATGCATACTTAATTTATTTATTTTATTTATTTATTTATTGAGTCAACAACCACAGGCAAAGGGCCCACTTACGGCTGCAGTCATGCTGCCTCATGCAACAGGAAATTAAAACATTCACAAACTACATGAGTGCACATGGTACATACAATAAGAGAACACAACTATACTGCATAGTAAACACAGCAGCATAAAATAAATACATAAAAGGCGATTAAAATCGCCAGTGAAAGTAGGAACAAACGTGTAAATAAAGCGCTGATACAGGCAAAAACCTAAAAATAGACAAATACATAAAAGCGCCGGTAAAAGTAAATATAAACGTGTAGATATAGCGCTGGTACAGGCAAAAGACCTAAAATAGACAAGTGCAACTTAAAGCCAATGACCGATCACGGGACACAGCTCACAGCAGCGACCTTAACTCAAGTATGTGCCCTGAACATCAGCGAACTTCGTGATGTCAGATCTAAGGGTACGAGACGGCATAAATAAATCCGTCTGAGGGCTGCTGTGTGTGAGCGAGTTAAAGAGATGCGGGAGACGAATCAAGAAGCCCCTCTTTACAGAGTCAACTCTTCCACGAGGTACATGGAAGAGCTCGGGGCGCCGCGTACGTCGACTTGGTGCTGACAGCGGGAACGTTGCCACAATATCAGGGCAGTCTATGTTGCCGCTGAATACTGAGCGCATGAACATTAGATCGGACCGAACGAAACGCGACCTTACCGATGCGCAGCCAAACAGCTCGAGCAATGACACGTAATCAAGTGGTGGACACGCTGCTTGGGTTTTAGATCCCAGCCACATCAGGAAACGGTGTTGAAGGCGCTCCAGCCGGCGCATATGGGTGACCGCAGCGCCTGACCAGATTACGCTACCGTATTCCAGTATGGATCTTACATGGGCCTTGTAGGCGGCGAGGGCTGCGGCATGGTCAAAGCGCGTTTGTTGTGTGCCAGCAGACATCTGCATGCACACAACAAAAATTAATATTAACTAAATAATAATAATATTAATAATAGTTTATTTTTGCACCCTCATGGGTCTATATAATTGCATGAGGAGACCTATACAAATGAAACAACGCATACACACACACACACACACACACACACACACACACACACACACACACACACACACACACACACACACACACACACACACACACACACACACACACACACACACACACACACACACACACACACACACACACACACACACACACACACACACACACACACACACACACACACACACACACACACACACACACACACACACACACACACACACACACACACACACACACACACACACACACACACACACACACACACACACACACACACACACACACACACACACACACACACACACACACACACACACACACACACACACACACACACACACACACACACACACACACACACACACACACACACACACACACACACACACACACACACACACACACACACACACACACACACACACACACACACACACACACACACACACACACACACACACACACACACACACACACACACACACACACACACACACACACACACACACACACACACACACACACACACACACACACACACACACACACACACACACACACACACACACACACACACACACACACACACACACACACACACACACACACACACACACACACACACACACACACACACACACACACACACACACACACACACACACACACACACACCACACACACACACCACACACACACACACACACACACACACACACACACACACACACACACACACACACACACACACACACACACACACACACACACACACACACACACACACACACACACACACACACACACACACACACACACACACACACACACACACACACACACACACACACACACACACACACACACACACACACACACACACACACACACACACACACACACACACACACACACACACACACACACACACACACACACACACACACACACACACACACACACACACACACACACACACACACACACACACACACACACACACACACACACACACACACACACACACACACACACACACACACACACACACACACACACACACACACACACACACACACACACACACACACACACACACACACACACACACACACACACACACACACACACACACACACACACACACACACACACACACACACACACACACACACACACACACACACACACACACACACACACACACACACACACACACACACACACACACACACACACACACACACACACACACACACACACACACACACACACACACACACACACACACACACACACACACACACACACACACACACACACACACACACACACACACACACACACACACACACACACACACACACACACACACACACACACACACACACACACACACACACACACACACACACACACACACACACACACACACACACACACACACACACACACACACACACACACACACACACACACACACACACACACACACACACACACACACACACACACACACACACACACACACACACACACACACACACACACACACACACACACACACACACACACACACACACACACACACACACACACACACACACACACACACACACACACACACACACACACACACACACACACACACACACACACACACACACACACACACACACACACACACACACACACACACACACACACACACACACACACACACACACACACACACACACACACACACACACACACACACACACACACACACACACACACACACACACACACACACACACACACACACACACACACACACACACACACACACACACACACACACACACACACACACACACACACACACACACACACACACACACACACACACACACACACACACACACACACACACACACACACACACACACACACACACACACACACACACACACACACACACACACACACACACACACACACACACACACACACACACACACACACACACACACACACACACACACACACACACACACACACACACACACACACACACACACACACACACACACACACACACACACACACACACACACACACACACACACACACACACACACACACACACACACACACACACACACACACACACACACACACACACACACACACACACACACACACACACACACACACACACACACACACACACACACACACACACACACACACACACATGCCGATACACATTAGTGAAACACATTAACACAAACTAATTTGTTGGCTAATCAGCTGTGCAGCAGCAGTCGTTTGACATCGCTCTGATTCCGATCATTGATGCAGTAAATAAATTATGCAATAAATGGAACTGACAAGTAATCTTATTATGTGCTGTAGCTTGTAACCCTACTGATGTGCTGTATGAATGAATGATACCCTGTGGAAATGGACATAATGTCCAGAATAAAAGTATATATATATATATATATATATATATATATATATTATCTATCTATTATTAGTCAGGCATTATGCTATGAATCTTAGGCATGTGCTGAAAAGGCTGAAACACCTAAGTAAAAAGCATGTACCTAACCTACCCATGCGAGAAAACAAAACAATAAGCAATACTAATAAACTTTAATAGCCTGGCAGCTATTTTCAGTCCCGATTCCAGACTCCCGAGTCCACCTACACCACAATTAATATTTCCACTCACAGGGTATCAGGATGTATAACTTAGAAGTCGGCGAGATATAATTAACAGGATATAACTTATAAGAAGACCTTGGAATAGCCCATAATAAACACTGTGTGTTTACTGTTTAGAGGCGTGATTTTATCAAGGCCTTACATATGAACCTACCATCCCGAGAGTAAATTAAAAGGGCAGATAAAATGACGTCATTAGTAATCACTAATCACATCGATATGCTTGATTGTTTATTAATTAAAAATTATCCATACCTTTCTTGATAACTGACAAGTAATTGCTGCTTAAAAATAACTAATATTTAAATACAAATATAAATAAAACATTTAAACTATGCCAGACAGCTCTCATGAATATTTGCAGCTATTCAAAAATCCTGTAGAAATTTCAATGACGTCATCAAATCATAATCATAATCAAATCAAATCATCATCAGAATCATAAAAATAGGCGGTTAGTTATTATAGAGTTCAGTGGGTTAGTGGGCCGTGGGCTAAAGTGGCGCGACGACAAAGACGCCATCATAGATGAGCCCCTTAACTCTATAATATGCTCAAATAGGACAGTGGTGAGATTATACAATTATATTTATAATATTTATTATAATAGCAAATTTCAAGTTCCAAAACATTAATGCTTGACGTTTCGCTTTTTAAGCGAATAGAACATTTATTTAAATTTTGCATTATTATTTTTTGATAAAGCATGATGTGAAATAAATTGCGCCGCAGATGAGACAGTGATATTTGGGCCAAAGCTTGCAAATGTTTGTTTATGATTTAGTTTTTGATATGGTATAGCCCCTAGGATTTAGGAAAAAGTGGGTGCGTTTTGAGGATTTTTCGAGTGAAAAAGGTGTGCGCGTACTGTGTGGTTTATGAACCAAAGTATGAGTTAGGTACCTTATCTAAGTACTTGGGTAGTACTGCACCAGAAACCCTTAACTCTACCAGTACCAAGGTACCTAGTTACGTTAGGGCTGATTGAAGTGGCTTTGTGCCCTCTGGAGTTAGACACAAAGCCTCGCTTTCTTCATGCAGAGATGAATTGCAGGCCACAGCTCAGGACACAGAGTTCATATAATTGGCCATTAAGTGCCTGGTGTGTCCACAGGGCACAGCTGAATGCTGGGCCGCTGGCATATTTTTTTTGGATAGTTTATGCTGTTCGGCCAAAAAAGAACGATTCTTTGCGCAATGAATGATTCAATCAGCCTATTTGCTCTGTATGAATGATTCAATCAGTGACTCACAACAGGTTTGCGCATGAGGTGAATCGATTCATGAGCGATGCATTTGAAAGAAGCGAAATAAGAATGATTCAATCAAAAGTAGTCGATTCACATTGAATCGTTGACAAGTCTGGGTCGTACCACAGCCACAGTTTTTGGCCGATCGATTTGGTACTTACAGGATTTCATGAGGGTACCTACCTACAATTTGTTTATCTCGATTTTTTTTATATCGGTGACGTAAGGTCGGGTCAATTTCGTGACCTCTCCATTATAAGTCAATGGGGAAATATTAAAATGCTTCCTATTCTGAGGATACGCATGATATCAGCCCATTCCTTCCGGATCTTGTTATTATAGGCCATTATTTAAGACTCAGGTGCATTTTTGGTTGTGACCCCAAGTGTTGAATCAATCGTCCTGATTTTTTTCGTCGTTTTGTAATGTAATTTATTATTATTAGCAATGAAGAGCTGAAATGCAACTGCTAATCAAAAAGTAAATGTACATACACACTGACGTTATGAATATGATGATTAAGTGAATAATACATCTGAAGTGGTTTTGACGATCAGTATTTCTAAGGACATGATCGCTTAGTACATTTCCACAGAAATGATATAGTAATGATTTTTGCTGGCATTTTGACCCCCGAGTACTTCATGAGAAGGAGCATTTTGTCCCCGACCTTATTCATAAGGACAGAACACTTTACCACCCCTGGCCGTTGGGTGTATAGGTGAACTTTCGATTTCATTGCCATTTTGTTATTGTTTCATGATGATTTCTTTGAAAAATGTTTTTTGTTTGTTTAATGATAAGCTTAAGCCTAGTGTTATATACAGCCAGAGACAAAAAAGCTCCTAATATTGAAAATACATGAACCAATTTTTGTTAAAAAATTGAGGGTTGTTGTTGTTGTCTCCTCGGGACGGCCATACGGCCGACCGTAGCCCGAAGGCTCTCGGTGAGCTAGGTAGCCGCGGGCCAAGGCCGCCACAGCCCGCCGTCTCGCAGCTACGTCGGGTCCGGATGAATAGTACCGAAGATACGGAGATGAGCGCCCGCCAGGCAGGGGCACCTCAGCAGGACGTGCTCCGGTGTGTCAGGCTTCTCCCTACACACCTGACAGAACGCCGCCGGGAACGCGAGGTCGCTGCACTGCTGGCAGCCCCGGGTCGGTTGATGGCCAATTCGGTGCAGATAACTCTGCGAGTGGCTCCAGTGGCCCGCTCGCAGCTGGTGCGCATTGACGGCCTCGTCTCGCTCGTCGGAGAGGACCGGTTTCGGGAGCCGGCCTCCCATGATCCGCTTGAAAAGGCATTCATGCCAGCGACGTCGCCCAGGCCATAGAGGCGGCGCGGCCGACTGCCTTGGTGAGCCTGTGGACGTCCACAGGAACATCTTTCTGTGGAAGGCTGGAGGCCTCCCTGGCCAGGTCGTCAGCCCTTTCATTTCCGGGTAGTCCAAAGTGTGCCGGGGCCCTTTGTAGACCCGTCTACCCCCCGCCGTGGTTTCCAGGAGAGGCGCCAGATCGCCGCCCCCCAGCGAGGTCGTCTGCACTCCGGCGCCGCTCGCTAGTGTGGCGAGCGCGGCCTGGGAATCAGTGCATACGACCACCGGGCTCGCGCCCAGGTCGTCCCCCATCTGTTGCACCGCCTCCAGCGCCGCGCGTATCGCCACCAACTCGACGCGCGTACTGCTGCATACCACGCCGGCCGGCGCTTGGACTTCTTGTTCCGCACCGGACGGGAGGGCGATCAGGGCACCACCTCCTCCGGCCGTGACACCGCCTTCCGCCGATCCGTCGCTCCAGATCCACACGGCATCCTCCGGCAGGATTGCCAGGTGTTCCTCGGCGGCCGCCCAGCGTACTTCGCCGGGGCCGTCCTCCGGATGTCGGCGCCAATGTCCAGCCGGATGCTGACTCCGCTGCAGTCCAGCCACGGCGGGATAGTGGTGTGTAGTCGCTCCTCCACGGGGACCCCGCCCACGCCCGCTCGCGCGGCGGCCACCGCTCCGACGTCTCGCCACCCGGTGGTTGTCAGGAGGGGCCGCAGGACCACCGCTTCCGCGACCGCGCGGGGGGTCGTCCGTATTCTGGGACGCCGCCTTTCCGGTCAGCCTCGTGGCCAACACTTCCCGGCGTGTCCGTACAGGAACCATGCCGGCCTCCGCCATGAGTGGGTTCCTCCGTGTACTCACGGGGCAGCCGTTCACGGCCCGCGCCACCGCGCGCATCTCCCGTTCGAGAAGTTCCACGTGCGACTACGACGCCGCCGGAGCTAGGCTGCGGCCACGTATTCGAGCGCCCACGAACGTATCCGTTGGCGACTGTCCGCAGCTGCGGCTCACGCAGCCCCCACGAGCGTCCGGTCAGCTTACGGAGCTGGGCCACCCGCGGTTTCTCCCTCTTGCGGAGGCGCACACAGTGTTCTCTTAAGTGGAGCTGCCTGTCGAAGGTCACTCCGCGAAGGTGGAGACTGCCGTGCTCCCTGGACACGTGCTCCGTCCACCCTGAGTGTGAAGCTGCGAGCGTCCTCGTACCGTTCGGACAACACCAGGGTCTGTGTTTGCTGCTCGCTAACTTTATTTTCCACTTCCTGGCCCACCTTGTCATCACGTCCGCGGCTTGTTGGGGCGTGGTCTCTGGCCTGTTCGATGGTGCCGCCGTAGCTCAGAGTCGCCGTGATATCGGCGTACATGAAGACGGAGGTGTTAGCGACTTGCTGCAGCGCTGCCACCAGGTCCGCCGACCACAGGATGAACAGGGTCGGGGCGAGCACTGATCCCTGGGGCAGGCCCGCTCGGAACGGGCAGCTCGTGCTGCGCACGCCGTTAACCTCCGCACACGCGCGTCGGTCCCGCAGGAAGTGGAAGATCCATGAGAAAAGGCAGCGTGGGAGGTGGTGTGACATCTTCAATCGTAGCATCTGATGGTCGATAACGTCGTAGGCCCGGGAGAAGTCGTACACCGTGAGGGCCAATCTGGTGACTGTCTTGCCGCAATTGAGGGTCGCAACCACTAACTAGGCCGTCGTTGGGTGCATAAGTTAACTGCTAATTTGGTTGCCTTTTTATTCAATGTTTATTGATTTTTAAGGGCAGTATGGCACATAATCACGATAAAACAGAGTGGAAGATATATTTTCCATACAATTATCAAAAAGCAATACCAGAATTTCCACGAACACTGAAATTCGTTACCAAGTACTTGAGAGTACCGTCGTTCAAAGCGTGGAACGCTATCAACTTTAACTTGAAATATCTTTCGGTAGGAATTTTATATGCAAAATGTAGTAAATGTACGATATATTTTGGTCTCGCCTGTCGATTTCAAGTGATAACTCTATGTCTGTGGGAAAATATCATTATTTCCAAGTAACCCTATTTGTAACAGGCTCCTGGCTACCCCTATTTGTAACAGTGGGGGGCGGATTCCGCCACCCCCCCCCCCGGAGATCTCGAGATCTACCCGTCTGATTTTCAAAAATGAAACGGTGTTTGGTTCTCCTCAACACGATCTACATTTATAAATAATAAAAAAATATAAATTTTGGATAGGGGGGGGCAAACAGGTGGGGAAAAACGACAAATTTTAGTGGTATTTTTGATTCAACATAGCTTTCATGTTTATCGACCGATTTTAACACAACCAACAGGAATCGATAGAGATTGAATCGGGAAATTGATATATGACGGTGACGTTTGAAAATTCAAAAATCATAGGCGTGTGCAGGTCACTCAATATGGGGGCGAAGTAAATGCGTAATAAAACCATTTTTTTGATGTTGTTTTTGTAAAATGAAATGGTATGTGATTGAGACATTAGCAAAAACAGTTATAATCATATTTTTTTGCCATAGGCGGTACCAGGTTAGTGAAAAAAGGGGGGTAAAATTTGGAAAAATATTAACCGCAGACAAGTTGCTACCCCAGCACTATAAATATGTTACTGATCATAGATAGTTCCTTTTTGCATGTTGTACTTCATCATAGGCGTATCCAGGATCCAAACTAGGGCGGCGCAAGACCTTTTGATAAGTATATTATCCGCTATTATGATACTAACTAGTCAACAGTGACTATTTCACTTACAACTTCAATTAACATTGCTTACCCCCCCCGCCCCCCCTTTTTACCCTACCTGGACTCGCCTATTATCTTATAATCGTTCGTAGAGTAGCCTGTGGTGCGTGTTTCATCCGAAAACTGCAGTATGTTATGTCATTGTACGCTCATGCCTCATAGTTTCCTTGCAATAATATGACCCCCTTTCTTCCATTCCTGAGCGCGCCTCTGCAAAAAAAAAGACTTTATTCCCTTTTCTGGTCTCATATGTGCATATATTATTATAAGCTAAACGTATATTGCGCCGTTATCGCTGGCATATCGTCATCACCATGCCAGTCACCCCCCCCCCCCCCCTTCATGTTCCTGAACACGCCCCTGAATCTCTATATGCAATAAATTATGCAAATAATGGAAGCAGAAGCTATCTTTTACATCTTGAGAGCTATAAATGCCCCTTACATTGCTATATTAGCTTCCCGCCAAGCATTGAATACTTCCTGGAAACCACCCTTTTTCAAGCCCCTGAAACCGCCTCTGCCATGCAATTTTGTATGATATTTCATTAACATCATCTAATTTGCACTTTTTGCAATCACGGTAAGTCGATGTAACTACTTCATACTTGATGCAGTTAGGAAGAAACCGTGAAGATCGCATTTCCGTATTTTCGCCAAATGTCGCCTCCGAACCCACCCAAAACTGTGCCCTGGAACCGCCTCTGTTCAAGTTAAGAACTCAAAATTTTGACTCCAAATCCAGAGTTCAATTGTATGAAAATTCCCAAAATTTCATGATGGGCCTGCTCCCAGCCGTTCTGGAGATATCTGCGAAAAACATGAGGGGGGGGGGGCGGAATCCGCCCCCTGTTACAAATAGGGTTAAAGGAGAATATTTATAGTAATAGCAGGGCGCAAATACAGGAACTTCGTATATGTCTTGAGTGAAATATCGGTCAGACACAGCGTTCTAACGAGCAAACTGAGTTGCATATTCATGCGCTATAGCAGAAGAATGTATTTCATTTGTTGAAAATATGGACAAATACAAAACAGACAAATGTATGTGAATTTTGGCTTTTACCCATCCATCGCTCATTTATCACATTCATAGAATTGTTGACCACAGGTTAATGCATATGAGCGCATTCAGTAACAGTTGCTCAAATGTTCACCACACGGATATGACTAGCAGCTGATTGCTGGTCGTCTGACATGAATGGCTCATCAACCTGCGCACGGCTTTTGGTTACCGAGCGACAGATATCCCAGAACGGCACCAGTGTCCTGCCACTGACCGGAGCAGACGCCAGTACACTGCCACTGACCGGAGCAGGCACCAGTGCCCTGCCTCCGACCGGAGCAGGTGCCAGTGCCCTGTCTCTGACCGGAGCAGGCTCCAGTGCCCTGCCTCTGACCGGAGCAGCCGCCAGTCCCCTGCCACTGATCGGATCAGGCGCCAGTACACTGCCACTGACCGGAGCAGGCGCCAGTACACTGCATCTGACCGGAGCAGGCGCCAGTACACTGCCACTGACCGGAGCAGGCGCCAGTGCCCTGCCACTCACCGGAGCAGGCTCCAGTGCTCTGCCACTGACCGGAGCAGGCGCCAGTGCCCTGCCACTGACCGGAGCAGGCGCCAGTGCCCTGCCACTGACCGGAGCAGGCTCCAGTGCCCTGTCTCTGACCGGAGCAGGCGCCAGTGCCCTGTCTCTGACCGGAGCAGGCGCCAGTGCCCTGCCACTGACCGGAGCAGGCTCCAGTGCCCTGTCTCTGACCGGAGCAGGCTCCAGTGCCCTGCCACTGACCGGAGCAGGCGCCAGTGCCCTGCCACTGACCGGAACAGGCTCCAGTGCCCTGTCTCTGACCGAAGCAGGCGCCAGTGCCCTATCTCTGACCGGAGGAGGCGCCAGTGCCCTGCATCTGACCGGAGCAGCCTTCAGTCCCCTGTCTCTGACAGGAGCAGGCGCCAGTGCCCTGTCTCTGACCGGAGCAGGCGCCAGTGCCGTCTCTGACAGGAGCAGGCGCCAGTGCCCTGTCTCTGACCGGAGCAGGCGCCAGTGCCGTCTCTGACCGGAGCGGACTGCAGGGCGATCCCAGGTATGGAGCAGATCGGCATTCTGCTGTCCGTGGGCCAGTGTTGGTCGGACGAGCCCCTGGGACACGTTGGCGAGCACCGCTTCGAGGAGGAACTGGTCGTCACCGCCGTAGACGACCGGCCTTACTTCATCATCAACCAGCAGCAGGACGGCTCCTTCAGGTACGACGGCTACCTCTACCAGGTGTGGGAGATCCTGGCGCGGCAGCTGGGGCTGCGGTATCGCATCAAGCCCCTGTTGGAGGGTGGGTACGGGTATCTGAATCAGAACGGCACCTGGACGGGCATGGTGGGGGAGCTGGCCAGCAGACGGGCCGACGTGGCGCTATCTTGGCTCACACAACGTCCAGATCGCGCTGCAGTGGTGGATTTCATAGACGCGGTCCCAGTGGAGCGTGAACAGTACGCGTTCTACGTGCCGATAAGTTCTGAAGCCGTCAGGGAGAAAGGGTCGAGTATGTTCGCGTCCCTGCTGAAGCCGCTGGACATGACCGTCTGGTGGACGCTGCTCGTCTCCCTGCTGGTCATCTCTGCGGCCCTCCGCGTCTCCGTCCGCTTCAACCACGCGGGGGCGGAGCCGCGGACGACGGTGGAGGAGATGCGCTGGGGCTCTTGTCTGTTCTTCAGCTTCATGACCATGGTGGGCCAGGGCTGGGACCGCACCCCGCGCTCGCTGGCCGGCAGGGTAGTGACCATCTCCAGCTGGATCCTCGGCATACTTGTGTACTCCAACTACACGGCCAACCTGATCTCTCACCTGGCCGTTACCACTTTGAGTAAGCCCATCAGCAGTCTTCATGAGTTTTTCGAGCAACCCGGCTGGATGTTCGCCATGGAGCCAGACATTGGGATACTGAACGACTGGAGAAACAGCAACGACAGCTTTGAAAGAGAGCTTTTCTGGCGTACTCAAATCGGAGAAGGATACATAGAGTTGGACATCATGGGAGAGAGCGTCCATCGGACCGTTCAAGAGCATGTCATGACGTACGTCCATATCAACAAGCTGTACTTCTCGCTGGGCAGCGAGGCTTGCAACCTTGTGCCCTTGCTGGATAACGTGCCGTCGAAAACCAACACTTATATGGCCGTGTCCAAAGGACATAGTGAGCTGAAGAAAACCCTCAACAGGATGATGCTGAGGATGAACCAGGCTGGAATCATTATCCGGCTGAAGAACAGGTGGATGAAGGCAGGAAACAATGATTGCAAATCCGGCACAAATTTCCAGCGTCTATCCCTCAGTAATTTGCTTGCGGTCTTTATCCTGATACCTCTTGCTATAGCGTCTAGTGTATGTGTTCTGGCACTGGAGTTTGTGTTCAACAAAGTTCAACTATTGCAAAACCACAAGATTCAGAGCTGGTCAATATTGCGTCGCCGTGGAAAATATGTCTCCAGCGAGACCTTCACATGAGAGGCGTAGCACAACACCCACTGAAGCTGGAACTCTCGCACGCTTGTATCGTTCATCGAAAATGCCGGTCTCGTAAAAATACTACGTGATAGACAATGAGTGCCAGTCCTTGTAACCGATGAGTCGAACACCATCAAAGGCCTGCAAATTGTCATGCTGTTGTTCGTGAAAAAGAATGTGAGACGTGCACATTTACGTCACATTCGTTCTGTAAAAAAATGAAGATGTCTAGCTGATAATATGTCCGCGACCGGATGATTCCATACCACTCTTTGTTCTGTTTGTGTCTTGTTTCATGACTCACTTAGTGCAATGGTTGGTGCATTAATGGAAGGCAGCCTAAGTGTCTTACCTAACTTTTGATCCGACTAGCCAGAACATGAAGAAATGTATTAACTACAATGCTAAACGGACAAATATATCTTACGTACTTTTCTCTTCTCTAATTCTAACCGTCCAAAGCGATATTCACTTTCAATGCTGTTAATGGCCCTTGTTGTACCATTAACAGCATTGGGATCGAATGGTCCGTTGAATTGACGTTGCACGATGTTGGCTCGTGTGTTGCTGAAATATGCATAATTCTTTCGGGCAAAGTTTTTTTTAAGTAAACAATTCTGAGTTATAGTCAACATCTTTTCTGTATGATGTCTGTATGCAGGATGAATCGGCGATCAATATTTTAGCGTGCAACTCAATTTGTAGTAATGAATTAAGCTGTGCAAAGTATTTGATTTAGTAATGGTTGTCCTTATTTGGACGATATGTTTTCTGTTTCGAATAATGATTGTCCCTGTCACTGAACTTAAGTGGCGCCTTTATACACACTCGTCAGCACTCAATAAACACGTTGAAATAAACGATACTCAAACCGTCGAATCGTCCAATCGTCTTCACAATCAGTAAATTGAATGGCAGAATGTCAACGAACAAATAATGGGCTGCAAGCAACGACGAGGTAGGCATGTTACACCATGACCAGTCAAGGGCGGATCCAGCAGGCCATTTTTTTTTTTTGGGGGGGGGGGGGGGCAACCAGTTTGAGCGGACCGTACCTAGATACCTCCAATTTCGAATTTCTCTCCGGATTTGGGCCACTTCATTTTGCAACCACACGATTTCTAATTATTTCGTTTTTTAGCTTTTCGACCTTTTGAGATATCAAAAAAGGTGTACCTATCTTTTCGTTCCCACTGCAAGGGAAAAAATATGGAAAATGTGTGCTGAATCAAGCCGTCTTTGCCCTTAAGAGCAAGGACGGATCCATTCTTTCGTCTTCGGGGCCAACAACTTTTTGCTACAGGGTTCGACAGACCCTTGCAAAAAAGTAGAGTATCTTAGATTTGAACAGTTTTTTTGCGGTCACGGAAAAAAAAAAAGTTAATGGAAAGAAGCTAGCATCGAAATTTAAAACAGAACTTAGAGCATCAAATAAATTTGCATAAAATAAAATAAATAAAATTTCTTCAGAATTTCCAGCTCCTAATCTCGGATAGTAAACCAGAGGGAGGGTCCGACCGGAAAAATGAATACGCATTTAGCTGCACAGATGTTTGTCGTTGTTATCGGTTACGCTCTGATAAAAAAAGCTGCAGGCGAGCACGTCCAACATGATTGCACCAGTCGCACTTCCACCATTCAAAACAATAATACAGATGACCCGATCATGGCGTCAAATTCAGTATGTATTTCATGAAACTTTAGCTACCCCCTTTCTATGGTTCTATGAATCTTTCTATGAAACTTTCTATGAAACTTTCTATGCCCAGCATACCGATAGGATGATCAACTTCCGTTGCCAGGTTCTTGCAAAAATATGTCCCTCCTCCCGTACCTCGAGGCCATTTACGCATCTCGGCGGGCGCATAGATACGACACACGCAGACGAAGTAACCGATACCAACTATGGTGCACGCTGCATTTATCATATTACTGGCATACAGTCTATGGCAAAAACCTGCGGCAGCCAGCCAGGCAGCAACAGCTTGAAATAATCTAGCTGGCGACTTCCCGATCGCGCAAAGAAGTCAACTACTTCGCTGACGGATGACATTATAATGTCATCCGTATAGGTCACCCGTATAGGTCTTGCGGTGGGCTTCGCACATGATCAGCGCCTCCGTCATCCGGAGGTCGGTCATTGTCGCTTGAAGAGAGGATAGAGTCTTCTCTGTCTTACTGAACCGTTGTTGTAACCGGAAGGACGGGAAGGACCTACAGGAAAAATGATGGATTTGGACCGATTGTTCTATTGTAGACTTGCTTGGCTGAAGTGGTGCTGGATAGAAATAATGAAATAAGGACACCTGTAAACGTGATAATTATTAAACTTATAAATTACCCCTCACCCTGGTGGGGGTCATTTGTCATTTCGACTCCCCCCTGAGGTTTTTCGAGAATAGCGGAAAAACAGCGGCGGGCAGCCCACCAAATTTGGCAAAAAAATGTCCAAATTTGGCCAAATTTGCCCAGTTCCGTGCTGAAAACGCAAATATAGCATGTATTAGACTTCACGTCTTGGTCGGACCAAAACATAGTTTGCCCCCCCCCCCCTTGAACGATCTTAGGGGGGGGCATGACCCTGCCCCCCCCCCCCCCCCCCTGGATCCGACCCTGCGACCAGTCGAGTGGTGAACGTCAGAAAGGGTCACAAGCAGAAGACACACACATATAGGCGAAGCTTTTGCTTGGAGATTTAGGGATTGCAAATTCATTCGTTTATCAAGGGATTTG
>JAXIVJ010017027.1:22500-27244 GCA_036785665.1 Chirona hameri | reverse complement strand
ATATATATATATATATATATATATATATATATATATATATATATATATATATATATATATATATATATATATATATATATATATATATATATATATATATATATATATATATATATATATATATATATATATATATATATATATATATATATATATATATATATATATATATATATATATATATATATATATATATATATATATATATATATATAGGTATAGACGAACTACTCCGTCCGGCAGCCGTTCCCGCTAGGCAGCGCCGCAGCGGAGAAGGGATTGAGTTAGCGCGGCAATGCTTTTTCTATGTAAGAAGGGCGATATTTGTCGGCCTGTAACACAAAAACTGCGTGAGGTAGCGCACTGGAAAAAGGTTGAGGATGTAGAGACTAGAGACATTCATAATGAATGACATGGCATACAAATATTCAGCTTGAACGTTCACGGTGATTATTGTCAAATGTCGCACATCCGCCATAGCAAAAACATTGCCGCGCTAACTCATACCCTCTCCGCTGCGGCACTAGTGTCGCCTCTAGCGGGAACGGCTGCCGAGCGGCGCAACAGCCTAGGCCTGTTCACGGGGTCTGCGGCCGCCGCGGCTCCCGCGGCCAGGAGGCGGAGCTTAAAGGAAATAGTTCACCTTCAACATGGGTTTTGAACTGAAATAGCAGTTTTGTAGCCTGTGTTGAGAAATCCTTATCCTGGAACTTTTCTTGGCTGAAAAGACTCTCCAGCCGAAGATATTTGACTTTTTGGCGAAGGAATACGGCGCATATATGATGTACCGTACCGTCTGAAAGTGCCAGCACTGCCATGGAGCATGCGCAGACCAATAACGCACACCATAAAATCAATAATTTACAACCGTCTGTCCTGAATTGGCGCGATGTAGGACCATTTTTAAAAGAAAAAAAGAAACTGTATTAAAAATATAATAAAATCGTGTTCTGAAAAATTTCCGAAGGTGAACTATTTCCTTTAATTTGAACAACTTTGAACACTTTTGCGGCCGCTGATGGCGTCCGATAAATGGCGCGTGTAGCGTTCGCAACGAATAGGCAATTTCATGAAAACCCTCAATGTTTTTCCAAACCACTCAACTATATGAATATCTACGAGTCACTACGAGTTGTCATTTATGGTCAAACAACCGCCTATGAGCTGCAATATCAACAAAACAGTGCGCAACCTTTGTCAGACGCGCGCCATTTATGTCGAAGTTATTTTGCGGCTGCTCCCGAGCAACCGCAGGAGCCGCAGAACGGAGAGTCTCTCCTCCCGGATCTGCTCTTTCATGATTGGCTGACGATTAGAGGAAATAGTTCACCTTCAACATTAGTTTTAAACTGAGATAGCAGTTTTGTAGCACGTGTTGGGAAACCCATATCTGCAAGTTTTCTTGGCTGAAAAGACTCTCCAGCCGAATATATTTGAGTTTTTGGCGAAGGAATGCGGTGCTGGCGAAAGAATGTTGTACTGGTTTTAGCCCGGGCAGAGGCTATACCATCAGCCAATCAGCTTGCAGCTGGTGCTAGCAAGCGAACGCCGGCCGCCGGTTGGCACATCTCCAATGCGAGTCTATCTTTACGCGACTACTTTCGAATCTGATTGGCTGAACCATTTTTTACATTCGTGTGACGTCAGGACTCTACTCAGAGAGTATGCATATAGTTTTGATAAACAATAAAAGTTTACGGCCTTCTGTCCTGAATCGGCGCGATATAAGGCCATTTTTGACAACATAAAAAGAAATTGTATTAAAAATATAATCAAATCGTGTTGGGTACAAATTTTCCAAGGTGAACTATTTCCTTTAAAGGAAATAGTTCACCTTCGGAAAATTTATCAGAACAGGATTGTATTATATTTTGTAATACAGTTTCTTTTTTCTTTTCAAAAATGGTCCTACATCGCGCCAATTCAGGACAGAAGGTCCTAAATGATTAAGTTCATGGTGTGCGTTATTGGTCTGCGCATGCTCCATGCAGTGCTGGTACCATCTGGCACTTTCACATACCGTACCATCTGGCACTTTCAGATGGTACGGTATGTCATATATGCGCCGCATTTCTTCGCCAAAAAGTCAAATATCTTCGGCTGGAGAGTCTTTTCAGACAAGAACAGTTGCAGATAGGGATTTCTCAACACGGGCTACAAAACTGCTATTTCAGTTAAAAACCCCATGTTGAAGGTGAACTATTTCCTTTAACCCTATTTGTAACAGGGGGGGGGGGGGCGGATTCGCCTCCCCCCCTCATGTTTTTCGCAGATATCTCCAGAACGGCTGGGAGAAGGCTCATGAAATTTTGGGACTTTTCATAGAATTGAATACCACATTTGCAGTCAAAATGTTGAGTTCTTAACCTGAACAGAGGTGGTTCCAGGGTACATTTTGGGTGGGTTCGGAGGCGATATTTGGTGATAATACGGAAATGCGATCTTCACGGTTTCTTCCTAACTGCCTCAAGTATGAAGGAGTTACATCGGTTCACAGTGATTGCAACAAGTGAAAATTAGTTGATGTTAATGATGTATCATACACATTCCATGGCAGAGGCGGTTTCAGGGGCTTGAAAGGGGGGGGGGTTCCAGGAAGTATTCAATGCTTGCCGGGAAGCAAATAGAGCAATGTAAGGGGCATTTATAGTTATCAGGATGTAAAAGATAGCTTCTGCTTCCATTATTTGCATAATTTATTACATATAGAGTTTTTGGGGCGTGTTCAGGCACATGAAAGGGGGGGGGGGGTGACTGGCTTGGTGATGACGATATGCCAGCGATAACGGCGCAATAGACGTTTAGCTTATAATGATATATGCACATATGAGGCCAAAAAAGGGAATAAAGTCTTTTTTTTTGCAGATGCGCGCTCAGGAATAGAAGAAAGGGGGTCATATTATTTCAAGGAAACTAAGAGGCATGGGCGTACAATGACATAACATACTGTAGTTTTCGGATGAAACACGCACCACAGGCTACTCTACGAACGATTATAAGATAATAGGCTAGTCCAGGTATGGTAAAAGGGGGGTAAGCAATGTTAATTGAAGTTGTAAGTGAAATAGTCACTGTTGACTAGTTAGTATCATAATAGCGGATAATATACTTATCAAAAGGTATTGAGCCGCCCCAGTTTGGATCCTGGATACGCCTATGATGAAGTACAACATGCAAAAAGGAACTATCTACGATCAGTGACATATTTATAGTGCTGGGTAGCAACTTGTCTGCGGTTAATATTTTTTCCTATTTTACCCCCCTTTTTCACTAACCTGGTACCGCCTATGGCAAAAAATATGATCTTTAACTGTTTTGATTAATGTCACAATCACATACCATTTCATTTATTTAAAAAAACATAAAAAATTGTTTTATTACGCATTTACTTCACCCCCATATTGAGTGACCTGCACACGCCTATGATTTTTGAATTTTCAAATGCCACTGTCATATATCAATTTACAATTCAATCTCTATCGATTCGTATTAATTGTGTTAAAATCGGTCGATAAACATGAAAGCTATGTTGGATCAAAAATACCACTAAAATTTGTGGTTTTTGCCCCCCTGTTGCCCCCTATACAAATCTAGATTTGTGTATTATTTAGAAATGTAGATCGTGTTTAGGGGAACCAAACACCGTTTCATTTTTGAAAATCGGACGGGTAGATCTCGAGATATCCGGGAGAGGGGGGGGGGGCGGAATCCGCCCCCCCCCCTGTTACAAATAGCGGTAACCAGGAACCTGTTACAAATAGGGTTAAGCCCCGCCCTTTTGGCCGCGGGAGCCGCGGCGGCCGCAGACCCCGTGCACAGGTCTCAGGGAGTAGTTCGTCTATACTTATATAGGTCAATGTAAAATACACTAAGGCCTAAGGAAAGGGCTAATCCTAAATAATTGATGATTCCAGGGGTGGCACCACTGGGAGGGGGCAGGAGGGGCAGTCGCCCCCTGTCGTCGGGCAGGAGCAGGGTCGCAGCCAGACCTTCGTCGTGCGTGCGTGCGTGCGTGCGTGCGTGCGTGCGTGCGTGCGTGCGTGCGTGCGTGTGTGCGTGCGTGCGTGCGTGCGTGCGTGCGTGCGTGCGTGCGTGCGTGCGTGCGTGCGTGCGTGCGTGCGTGCGTGCGTGCGTGCGTGCGTGCGGGCGGGCGGGCGGGCGGGCGTGCGGGCGTGCGGGCGTGCGGGCGTGCGGGCGGGCGGGCGTGCGGGCGTGCGGGCGTGCGGGCGTGCGGGCGTGCGGGCGTGCGGGCGTGCGGGCGTGCGGGCGTGCGGGCGTGCGGGCGTGCGGGCGTGCGGGCGTGCGGGCGTGCGGGCGTGCGGGCGTGCGGGCGTGCGGGCGTGCGGGGCGTGCGGGCGTGCGGGCGTGCGTGCGTGCGGGCGTGGGTGCGTGCGTGCGTGCGTGCGTGCGTGCGTGCGTGCGTGCGTGCGTGCGTGCGTGCGTGCGTGCGTGCGTGCGTGCGTGCGTGCGTGCGTGCGTGCGTGCGGGCGGGCGTGCGGGCGTGCGGGCGTGCGGGCGTGCGGGCGTGCGGGCGTGCGGGCGTGCGGGCATGCGGGCGTGTGTGCGTGCGTGCGTGCGTGCGTGCGTGCGTGCGTGCGTGCGTGCGTGCGTGCGGGCGGGCGGGCGTGCGTGCGGGCGTGCGTGCGGGCGTGCGGGCGTGCGGGCGTGCGGGCGTGCGGGCGTACGGGCGGGCGGGCGTGCGGGCGTGCGGGCGTGCGGGCGTGCGGGCGTGCGGGCGGGCGGG
>JAXIVJ010017027.1:0-20000 GCA_036785665.1 Chirona hameri | reverse complement strand
TGCATTGGAGATGTGCCAACCGGCGGCCGGCGATTCGCTTCTAGCACCAGCTGCAAGCTGATTGGCTGATGGTATAGCCTCTGCCCGGGCTAAAACCAGTACAACATTCTTTCGCCAGCACCGCATTCCTTCGCCAAAAACTCAAATATATTCGGCTGGAGAGTCTTTTCAGTCAAGAAAACTTGCAGATAGGGGTTTCCCAACACGGGCTACAAAACTGCTATCTCAGTTTAAAACTGATGTTGAAGATGAACCATTTCCTTGAATACAATGTACGGGAATGGTGACATGTGTAGCTTCCGATGTTTGCTACATGAGGAATAGATCACATTGAAAGCTGTCTTGGAATTTTGCTATGCGGGATATTTCGAGCTGAAAAAATATGAATATGGTATTTGTTTGGACGATAGATGGATATCCGTCGAAAGATGGGGATGTTTCCCTTGACTTCATGACAAACTTCATGACAATTATGAGTTGTGACGTCATGCAGATGGAAGCTTGGATATGGAAACTATTGCACACAATAACAACGGACTTTAGGCATATATATATATATATATATATATATATATATATATATATATATATATATATATATATATATATATATATATATATATATATATATATATATATATATATATATACGCAGGCTGCCTGTAACGTAAACAGCCGTTGTGAGGACTCTAAACAAGTTTCGAGGAAATTAAACTTCTTGTAAAAGAGGCCCATTAGTCCTGTGTCGAAATTACTTAAAGTAGGGAGCTAATTTTTTCTCTCACACAATCCATTTTTCGATCGGCTCTACAAATCTGCTATCTCAGTTAAAAACCCCATGTTAAAGGTGAATTCCCTTTATTATTCCCTTTAATACGCGCCCTGGAGGAGGGGGGGGGGGGGCGAAATCCGCCTACCCCTCCGGTTTTTCGAGGATAGCGCAAAAACATCGGCGCGCAGCGCCGCCGTTTTTGCACACCTGTTCAGAAATTAACTTTCAACATTATGTAGAATTCTTGGCCTCTGGTCATCTCACGTCAGGTCACTAGATCAGATCACGTGATGACTTCAACTCCAAAACGTTTGCAGTAGTACCACAGCCACAGCTTTACGGCGATCAGTTTCAATCTTGCAGGACTTCATAAGGTCAAAGATACCAACAATTTGTTGATCTCGAATTTCTAATATCGGTGACCTAAGGCCCGGTCAATTTCGTGACCGCCAACACTGTTTTGTCAATAACTATCGACATAATAAAGATAGAGAAAAAAATGGTACCAATTTGTTTGTCTCGTCGAGACACGTCTCCCAATATGCAACATGACCAACTTGGGTCACCACTTCACCTTGACCTGAGGTCAAATTTAGCAGTTAACCTAACCCGATCACCATGAAAATGATTCCAGGTGCCTCAACGAGACACACGCAATGGCGTAAACACTATTGATTTATCTTTATTAGGTAAAAAGTTATTTGCGAAAAACAGTTTTGAAAAAATCACTTTTTTGACATTTGATGACCTCTGGAACCTAAACTATTACCTGAGCTCAAATCTGAGGACACCTATGTCGATTGCATTTTTCAAGGGCTTTCGATTTTTATCCCGTTTGCTGCTAACTATCATAGTTTCCGAGATATTTGGGAGTGTTGGGAGCGAAGTTTTGAAAACTTGAAAATCTGACCCTTGATGACCTCTGGTGACCTCAATATTGACCTGAAAAAACGAAATACTTTCGAAAGAGCTTGTCTCGAGCTATCTAACATCGTTTTCCGCTTGTCGTTACGTTGCGTGGTTTTCGAGATCATAGGGGTGGGGGGCGAAATCCCCCCCCCCCCCAGGGCGTGTAATTATCAGAGGCCCTCCAGGGCGCGTGTTAAGGCATCCTATGTATTTCACGCCTCTCTAATTCCATAGTTACGGCAAAACCGTGCGTAATCAGAAACGTTCAAATATTTGTGCTTGACCTGACCTGTGACGTTACCGGTGACCTCCAGGTCAATACAATTCATTTTGCTTCGATGAAATTTCCTGGGCTATCGATTGCCGTTTGAGTCAGCGCGATCGTCGTATTGGTTCCGAAGATACAAGGGGCTACCCCCCCCCCCCCCCACCAGTGAGTCGTGTTACACAAAATACCCCAGTGACTGCCGGGTTAAGAGACACGAGTCTTCAAGCTATTTTGAACTATAAGTAGAGGGGACTGAGGCAGGCACGTAACCAAGGGGGGGGGGACGGTCCGAGCCCTCCGAGGCTAGGAGGACTCTTTTCGGCGCGCGCAGTGCGCCGAAAAGGGCCGACGGAACCGTGCGAAGCGCGGTATCATGGGCTCTTTACCACGCGAATCGTGGTCTTTAGAGAGTTTTAGAGTACTTCAGAGGCCCTTAGGGCCACTAGGGCCCTCTCTCTGAAAAAACAGTGGGCCCCTTGGACGTTCAAAAGAGCCCTGTGCATGTCGGAGGGGCCCCTGACCAGACCGAAAAGGCCCCTGAGCGGGTCAGAGGACCCCCTGAACACGTATAATGGGCCCCTAGCCAGCACAGAGGGCCCCTGTGTAGGTAGAGAGGCCACTGAGCATGTCGGCAGGGCGACAAAGCGGCCAGCGCAGTCCCTGACCAGGTCAGGAGGGCCCCTGAGCAGGTTGGAGGGCCCCTGTACAGACGAGAGGGCCCCTGGGAAGTTAAAAGGGCCCCTGTGCAGGTCAGAAGGGCCCCTGAACATGCCGAGTGGGCCACTAGTCAGCACGGACGGTCCCAGGGCAGGTCGGAGGGCCCTTGGAGCTCATCGCAAAGCAACAAAGCAGCCAAAGCAGTCCCTTGCTGGGTCGGAAGGGCCACTTAGAAGGCTGGAGGGCCCCTGGAGAGACCAGATGGCTCCTGAAAAGTTCAAAGGGCCCCTGTGCAGAGGGGAGGAGCCCCTGACCAGACCGAAAGGACCCCTGGGCGGGTAAGAAGGGCCCCTGAACATGCCGAATTGACCCCTAGCCAGTACGGAGGGGCCCAGAGCAGGTCGGAGGCCCTGCCCTGGGCCTCCGACCGTCGACAGGCGAATTGAGCATGTCGGCAGGGCGACAAAGCAGCCAGCGCAGTCCGACCTGTCGCTGGGCAGTTCGGAGGGGCTCCTGGGCAAATCAGAGGGCCCCTGGCTAGACCGAAAGGGTCCCTGGGCCGGTTGGAATGGCCCTTGAACATGTCGGATGAGTTCCTAGCCAGACCGGAGGGGCCCCTGGGCAGGTCGGAGGGCCCCTGAGCATGTCGGCAGGGCGACAAAGCAGCCAGTGCAGTCCCTGGCCAGGTCGGTAGGACCTCTGAACAGGCCGAATAGCCCCTTGACACACAATAGGGGATTCTTAGAATGTCAGAGGAGTCCCTGGTCAGACAGGAAAGGCCAAAAGCACAAAGAGATCCCAGATGAAGATTAAATACAAAGAGGACTTACTCCACAAGACAAATATTAAAAGCGGAGCTTTCGGGTATATTGTAACACCTTTCGTCAGGGTGTTATAATATACCTGAAAGCTCCGATTTTATTTTGTCTTGTAGAGTAAGCCCTCTTTGTATTTAATACATATCACCCACCCCACATCCTGTCTTTTCGCGGATCGCAGATGAGTCCCCGAACAGGTTGGAAGGGCGTTGAAAAGGTCGGAGGGGCCCCTAGACGATCTGAAGGGACTCTGGGCCTTTCAACCGTAAGAATGCAGTTGTCCATGGAATAAAACTCAAAATTTTCGTGCCGCTCCGTGGCGCAATTTAACTACAAATTAAATTATATGCAGGTTATAAAAAATAGGCCCGTTTCTCGGCGCATTTATGTGTTATGTTGCTACTTTCCTACATAATTGGGCAAAATAGTTCATTTTAGCATCTTTTTACCTCACTTTTAAACGCACACTATCATTTTTAGAGGTCCGCACCATACGCAATGCGACGCATTGATGAGAAAGCATATCAAGGGCATAAGACTCAAAATTTTCGCGGGGGTGTACGGCGCAATTTGCTTAAGAGTTCCGGGTCTTGAGCTCAAAAAATATTCCTAGTTGGTATAGCTGATTCCAAATTGGTGTCGCTGGTTCCAAATTTGATATGGCAGTTTGCTAACTCCGGCTCTTAAAAGTTTGTATGGCATATGCCATACCTGTCTTACTGCATTTTCCATTCTTGTAACTTGTCCTTTCATCCGTTTTGTTTGGCCCTTTCAACGCTTGGGAAGGGGGCTCTTTCAACGCTCGAGAAGGGGGCCCTTTCGAGGGACCGCCCCCCCCCCTGGACCAAATCCTGGATACGTGCCTGGACTGAGGTAGTCTTTACATACAAAGACGTTAAAAATAGTGCAATATGCTAAAATCACTTTTTGTTTAAGTTAGTGTTCCTATCTTCGGACGGTTGACGATTGGGAGAATATTGAATGACAGGATCAGCAATCAGTGTATTCAAACACCAGTTAACCTGCTGGGAATTGGGAGAATATTGAATGACAGGATCAGCAATCAGCGTATTCAAACACCAGTTAACCTGCTGGAGATTGGGAGAATATTGAATGACAGGATCAGCAATCAGCGTATTCAAACACCAGTTAACCTGCTGGGGATTGGGAGAATATTGAATGACAGGATCAGCAATCAGTGTATTCAAACACCAGTTAACCTGCTGGGAATTGGGAGAATATTGAATGACAGGATCAGCAATCAGCGTATTCAAACACCAGTTAACCTGCTGGAGATTGGGAGAATATTGAATGACAGGATCAGCAATCAGCGTATTCAAACACCAGTTAACCTGCTGGGGATTGGGAGAATATTGAATGACAGGATCAGCAATCAGCGTATTCAAACACCAGTTAACCTGCTGGGGATTGGGAGAATATTGAATGATAGGATCAGCAATCAGCGTATTCAAACACCAGTTAACCTGCTGGGGATTGGGAGAATATTGAATGACAGGATCAGCAATCAGCGTATTCAAACACCAGTTAACCTGCTGGAGATTGGGAGAATATTGAATGACAGGATCAGCAATCAGCGTATTCAAACACCAGTTAAAATAGACAATTGAATAAGTCCCTGCAAAGCTGGCTGTCTGCGTGTACCTAAGGTCTGAGAGCCCCATTCTTATCTGATGAAGCCCAGTACCCTGGCGTAGGGAGTGAATCGGCCGGGCATTCTTCTTCCATTTCCTGTTATTTGTACAGACGCTGGGATAATTCTCACCGGACGGACCCGGCGCCACAGCAGGGTTCCGCCTAATGGTCCCTGTCCCCTGGTCGTCCCTCTCGGTTCCTCTCGGTCCCTCTCGGTCCCTCTCGGTCCCAGGCCGGCTAAATAAGACCTCTGCGCCGCTCCCCTGACCCAGCGCCGCTGTGACGCGACCGGGGCGTTCTCAGCGGACCACCCAGGCTCCAATCTGTCCACTTATCAGGTCCAACAAAGGGGTGTCGGGCGGGGCCGGGCCGCGGCGCGTACGACAGCCGCTGGTTACATGGGTCTGGTCCTGTCGATTTATGACTGTCCTGTTCCCGACTAGAGCGACTGGAGAGACTTGAGAGCTGAACTGTAACGATTGACTGTCCTGTTCCCGACTAGAGCGACTAGAGAGACTTGGGAGCTGAACTGTAACGATTGCATTGGCCGACTTTTCAGCGGAGAGACTGGAATGGTGGGGTCCGGTCCAGAGTTTTTTTTGGTAGTGTTTCAAAATGACCCCGAAAAACTGACGTGTAACGTCTTACGTTCCTTCATTTCTAGAACAATGCTCTATTCTGCAGCGACTGCCTGCGGGTATGCCGTGTTCGCCGTTCGGCATAATAACCTGTCATTCAGAGTCAGAAAGACGGACAAAGTGAATCATATCATTTTGACAAGCAACTACTCGCGAAAATACTCTGCAATAACGTAAACTGATGAATATTGTATTCAGCCTTCATTCATACCAGCACTTCGCTCTGCATAAAACAGTTTTTACCAGGTACGGGGACCCACATTTGCTATGGTACACACCAAGGTCCGGCTTATTTTCTCCTCTAGCGTATGTTTGACGGCGAATTAAGAAACGACCATATATGCATTCAAAGCGCATTATTGAGAGTTCCAAATTTCAAATTGATATATTGACGCATTGGCTCACCTTATCCATTGGATGCTTTTAAGCAAAAAATCCGTTTTTAGCGCTTTGCGGTGATAAAAACGGATTTTAGCTTAAAAGCAGCCAATGGATAAGGTGAGCCAATGCGTCAATACATCAATTTGAAGCTCTTAGTAATGCGCTTTGAATGCATATATGGTCGTTTGTTAATTCGCCGTCAAACATACGCTAGAGGAGAAAGAAGCCGGACCTTACTGTGTACCATAGCAACTGCGGAGGGGCGTACATACCTATCTTACAGGGGCGTCGCCACGGATTTTTGACTGGGGGGACGAATTGATAGATTGGGAGAGCCCAGTGGCAGATTAAGGTTTCGAGTTTGGGGGGGGGGGGATTTCGCTCCGCTCCGTCAGAGCTAAAAGTTGTTGAGCGGGGGGGGGGGGGGGCGTCGGAGCTTCAGCGCGGAAAGTCGTTGAGAGGGGAATCAGAGAAAAGACACGGGGGAGGGGGGGGGGGCATGGTTGAGCAACGAGGGAGTAACTACCCCAACAGCGAAAAGTTGTCGAGCGAGGGGGGGGGGGGCTAAAGTGTAGATCAATTGATCCAAGACTGTGGGACAAACTTCCCAGCCTGACGGCTGGTGGTCCTCCGCCCCCCCCCCCCTCTACGGCGACGCTCTTGGTATCTGGTGCCACCCCCTCTATACGGCGACGCCCTTGGTATCTGGTGGCCCTCTTCCCCCCCGTCTGCAGCGACGCCCTTGGTATCTGGTGCCCCCCCCCCTCCACGGTGACGCCCTTGGTATCTGGTGCCCCCTCTACGGCGACGTCCTTGGTATCTGGTGGCCCTCCCCCTCTACGGCGACGCCCTTGGTATCTGGTGCCCTCCCCCCTCCCCCTCCGCTCCTTCCACCTTTGGTATCTTGCCAGTTGAGTACGTCAGAGCATGCAATACATATCTAAGCCCTGAAAATTAGACATCAATACGTTTCATAACCAGACAAAAATATCCGTTACCACATAAGTTTTATGTGCAATCGATGCTAGTGTAAAACACGCTGTTTGCACGCTGTCTCCAGCTAATACCCTCAGCTTCAGCAGGTCGTGGTGGCTTGTAACGACATACATTTTTAAAGCCCTGCTGACGCGGTGGCCAGTTTTTGCTTCTCTCCCGCCTGGGCTGGCGAGTTAAACGCCGTCCCAGACCCAGTGTTATCGGGGCTGTCGAGGCCACCTTGGTCAGCTCTTATGTTGGCGACGCTGTTCACTGACGCCCTTGGTACCGTTATAATCACGGTCGAAGGAAGCATCTCTAGGCAGCTCGATGCTATGGCTCTGCCGAACTTTTGGTGAAATCGGCTGGGAAACTCGTCAGCAAAGGACCGCCAAATTCGATCCGTCCGTCCGCCCGTCCGTCCGTCTGTCTGTGTGTCTGTCTGTCTGTGTGTGTATGTGTCCGGCCAGGTAGGCTCGGCCGGCGGGCGGGGGTCGGCCGGTGCCGCCGCCGACAGTTCTGCGCCACCGCCGCCGCCGCCCAGTGCCCGCTGTCCGCTCGCTCACCGCTGAACACTGCTGACCGCTGACCGCTGATCGCTGACTGCTGACCGCTGACCGCTGACCGCTGACCGCTGACCGCTGATCGCTGACCGCTGACCGCTGACCGCTGACCGCTGACTGCTGATCGCTGACCGCTGACCGCTGACCGCTGACTGCTGACTGCTGACTGCTGACTGCTGACCGCTGACCGCTGACCGCTGACCGCTGACCGCTGACTGCTGACTGCTGACTGCTGACCGCTGACCGCTGACCGCTGACCGCTGACCGCTGACCGCTGACTGCTGATCGCTGGGATACTGTGCTGCGTCCGTCATGCTCAGCCCCATGGCGTTCGACGAGCCGTGGCGCGTGTACTCCTCTCCGTACGACCACCTGCGACCATCACAGGAAAAGGGTAGGTCACAGTGTAGGACCACCTGCGTCTCTCAGGACAAATGTAGGTCGCAGTGTAGGGCTACCAGTGTCCCTCGCAGGACAAATGTAGGTCGCAGTGTAGGGCTACCAGTGTCTCTCGCAGGACAAAGGTAGGTCGCAGTGTAGGGCTACCAGTGTCCCTCGCAGGACAAAGGTAGGTCGCAGTGTAGGGCTACCAGTGTCCCTCGCAGGACAAAGGTAGGTCGCAGTGTAGGGCTACCAGTGTCCCTCGCAGGACAAAGGTAGGTCGCAGTGTAGGGCTACCAGTGTCCCTCGCAGGACAAAGGTAGGTCGCAGTGTAGGGCTACCAGTGTCCCTCGCAGGACAAAGGTAGGTCGCAGTGTAGGGCTACCAGTGTCCCTCGCAGGACAAAGGTAGGTCGCAGTGTAGGGCTACCAGTGTCCCTCGCAGGACAAAGGTAGGTCGCAGTGTAGGGCTACCAGTGTCCCTCGCAGGACAAAGGTAGGTCGCAGTGTAGGGCTACCAGTGTCCTTCACAGGACAAAGGTAGGTCGCAGTGTAGGGCTACCAGTGTCCCTCTCAGGACAAAGGTAGGTCGCAGTGTAGGGCTACCAGTGTCCCTCTCAGGACAAAGGTAGGTCGCAGTGTAGGGCTACCAGTGTCCTTCACAGGACAAAGGTAGGTCGCAGTGTAGGGCTACCAGTGTCCCTCGCAGGACAAAGGTAGGTCGCAGTGTAGGGCTCCCAGTGTCCCTCGCAGGACAAAGGTAGGTCGCAGTGTAGGGCTACCAGTGTCCTTCACAGGACAAAGGTAGGTCGCAGTGTAGGGCTACCAGTGTCCCTCGCAGGACAAAGGTAGGTCGCAGTGTAGGACTACCAGTGTCCCTCGCAGGACAAAGGTAGGTCGCAGTGTAGGGCTACCAGTGTCCTTCACAGGACAAAGGTAGGTCGCAGTGTAGGGCTACCAGTGTCCCTCTCAGGACAAAGGTAGGTCCCACCTGTTTCGGATCCGAAACAGGTGAGCTATAGTATTACCGATTTCCGTTCCTAAAAGTGCATATTTAATTACATTTCGACCTGACACTGCTGTTAAAGTTCACAAGCCTTAAATAGTTAATTTTGAATTACTTTGAGGATGGTGTGGTTGATCTTAGAAGGACAGATAATTCTTTGCACAGCGTCGCTTTCCTGTAAATATTTTACGGCATTATTCAGACTACTCATGGCCACGAAGTACGTTGACACGTTTCAACCATTCCGGTATGCCCAGTAGCGTTTTTCTGTTACTTAAGTAAGACTATCTTTTAACATATCACATTGCGTGAGGTGAGGAAACTGTTAACTACTTAGGACTGCTGCTAGCTTACTGAATATACATGTCACGCCCACAAAGCAGGGGCGTCGCTGACTGAGGGGCTGGGGGGTCGCTACCGCCTACACCCCACTTTTGAAAGCCGGGGGGGGGGGGGGAGGGAGGGAGGGGGAGGGGTCGACCCCCCACTTTTTGCGGCCGACCTCCCCCCCCACACACACACACACAGGCCACTTTTTATGGCGGAAGCTGATTTCATTTCTCATGTAATTCCTATGCATATCAAGAATAGAACATGAAAATACGACGTGGCAGGGGCGTAGCTTCGCCAGATTTTTTCTCTTTTTTTCGGGGGGGGGGGGGGGGGGGGGGCTGAGCTAGGAAAATCGCTTAAAGTACCATCAAAATCCACACAAATACATATTTCTCCCCGGATTTGACCCACTTCCTCGTCGAAGTTCGGGGGGGGGGGGGGGGGGGGGGGGCTGAAGCCAAGTTGGTCTAATGTGGGTCAAGTCCCCTTCAACTGAATAGGATCCTATCCCCCCGCGACGTGGAAATGGTCTCAGTCAGTTACGGATGCAATTTCCTTCTTTTTCTCTTCAACACACCGCTGCTCCGAAAGGAAAACGAAGGAAATTTCATCCGTAACATGCAGGGGCGTCACCGACAGGGAGGGGGGGGGACTCCCCCCCCCACACACACTCTCAAAAAGTGGGGTGGTTGACCGCCACATTTATTGCGGGGAAAGTTAACAATTTATCGTAAAAATTGTCATTGCAGCAGTCAAAATCCAGCTATCCACAGACAAAAATGGAAATTTCGCTCCACTTCGCGGAATAACACAAGTTTCGCAATTGCTTATACAAATTTGGAAAATGGGAAAATGAATTCCACCAGGGCCCACTCCCTTCATACAATATTAACTTTCAAGCGGGCTACATGTTTAGGCTAGTCTGCCGAGTTCCGAAAAAGGCGACGCGAACGCAACGACGCGGACATCGGCACCCGGAAGCTGCTTCAGCGGTGCCCAACTTGCTGGACCGAAGAGCTAATAGTGGGGACCAGGCCAGGACCATCTCCCCAAGCCATTTCTACCCCATGGCTCCTCCAGGTCCACAGGGATGCGCGGAACCCACCATTTATTTATGCGCGGAAAAGTCGTTCTGCCCATTGCTGCTTTCAAACCTGTTATCAGTTGCACTGTTACCAGTTATTTGTTACAGTTCGGTACATATGTATACAGTTCTTATTAACAGGCCCGGATCTAAGGGAGGCGCTAGGGCGCCCTCCCCCCTCCCCCCTGAGCCCGGGTCGTACCATATCGCGCCCGCCAAGCGTGCCCGTAGGGCACAACTTCTTGTATGTGGCGACCCCTCCCTGACCGAAATCCTGGATCCGCGTCTGATTAACATATGTACTATTGAGCGCAGACTGACACCGGTTATGGTTATTTACTATCCGAGGCTAATGTATACGAAAAACTACCTTCATGTCAATATTTTTAATCATACCGAGATGTGCAACCAGGAAAAGGGGTTACCTGCTGAGGCTTGGCTTCACTCACGGTCTGGTTAATATATTCAAATTTCGTTTTCCACGACCTAAAATTAAAAATGTCACGCCGCTTCGCGGCGTCACATCGGTGGCCATCATAATAACGAAGCCATCGTCATCGTATTCGGTTCTTCGTAACACTGAATTTAATTAACATAATTTTTAGTTTCTTATCCTTTACATGGCCCACCGCCTATATTTCTGGGTTTTATTTCTGGGTTTATTTGATTTTTCTGCGCCGCTGGTGTTATTTCTATATGTTACAATGCAGTCTCCCTGGCTTGGTGTACACCCACCATTGCAGTTTCTGCGCCGCTGGTGTTATTTTTATATGTAGGAATGCAGTCGCCAGGGCTTGGTGTTACTAGCACACTCATTGGTGGATCCAGAACGGTGGTTGGGGGGGGGGGGGGGGGAATTCCAAAGAAAATATCACACAATCCTGAAAACTCATCGGATTTCGCTTGCTTATGCATTGGTAGCTAATTTAAAACAATCTTTCCTTAGTAAAAGTTGCTTAGATTGTCTTCTATACCAGAAAATGTGTCAATTTTGTGCCGATTTCAGGCGGTTGGGGGGGGGGGGGCATGGCGGCCATCTCCCTCTTCCCTGGAGCCGCTAGTGAGCACACCCACCATTGCAGTTTCTGCGTCGATGGTGTTATTTCTAAATGGAGCAATGTCAGTCTCCATGGCTTGCTGTTACAAGCACACCGTTCGTTGTAGTCTCTGTCGCTGGTGCTATTTGTTTGTCAATGCAGTCTCCTTGATTTTGCTGTTATTTAACACAACTATAGTTGCAGTTTCCAAGTAACTGGTTCTACTCCTTGTGAATCAATGCGGTTGCCAAGGCTCTGTATTATTTACAGATGCAACATCGCAGTTCTCTAGTGATACCTGTGTGTGTACAGCAGCGCAGTCTCCAAGGCTACGCACATGTGTGGTAAAAGTGCTTTGAGTGTCCCCGACCAAACGTTGCACATACAAAAATGACCCCAGCTCAGCTGGTGTCATTATTCACTGCACATGAATACCCTAACACCTGGCTGCACGCTTAAATCATCCCTATATTTTAACCCGCGCCGTGCCGGGGGGGGGGGGGGGGGGGTTGTTTAGACACCTCATTCAGATTTTTCGCGGATAGCGGGAAAACGGCGGCGCAGCTGTTTGGGCATCAATTGTCCACATTATGTTAAACAAATACCTCGGGTCATCTCAGGTCAGGTCACCAGACCAGGTCACGTGACCCCACCTCCAAAAGAACTTGTGGTCGTACCACAGTCACAGTTTGTGTATGATCGGTTTCACACTTACAGGATTTCATAAGGTCATATACATCTACAATTCATTTGTCTTGGATTTGTTATATCCGCGACCTAAGGTCGGTTTAATTTCGTGACCTCCCCATTATAAGTCAATGGGGAAATATTCAAATGCTTCCTATTCCAAGGATACGCAAGATAGCAGTCTAATTCCTTCTGGATCATGTTATTATAAGCCATTCTTGATGACCTAGGTGCCATTTTTGTTCAGTGACCCCTACAGGGTCAGCCGAGGTCATCCGAGGTCACACAAGTTTTATGGCAATAACTCTTGACATAATGACGATAGAGAAGTGAAACCGAGACCAATATGTTTGTCTCGTCACGACACGTCTTCCCATATGCAACATGACCTACTTGGGTCACCACTTGACTTTGACCTGAAGTCACATTTTTAAGTTGACCTAACCTGGTCAACACTACTATGAGTCGAAGCGCCTTGACGAGAAAAACATGATGGCGTCAAAATTAGTGCCTTGTCTTTATTAGGTGAAAAGCTATTCGTGATAAACTGTTTTGTAAAAAATAGTCTTTTGACATTTGATGAGCTCTGGAACCTGAACTATTGACCTGAGCTAAAATCTTTTAGAGACACTTTAACGATTGCATATTTGAGCTTTCCATAGTTTTTTTCCGTTTCTTCCTAGCTATCATAGTTTCTGTGATATCTGGGAGTTTCTGGAGCGAAGTCCTGAAACTGGAAAATCTGACATTTGATGACCTCTGGTGACCTCAATATTGACCTGAGGAAAAAATATTCTAAGTACCTTCGAATGTGCTTGTCGAGAGCTTTCTAACGCTTTTTCCCGCATTTTCCCAGCCGTTTTAGTTTTCGAGTTAGAGGGGGCGCCTACCCCCCACCCCTACCCCGGCACGGCGAAGGTGGCGCCGAGCACCGGCACGGCGCGGGTTAAAACCAAACAAAGATGTATAGCTAATTATTGGGCGATATTCGCTTTAACACACCATTATATAGGTAAATTGAATATTTTATACTAATTCTACATGTCTAACTTCATCAGAACTGCATTCAAAACAGGGACATTCTCAGTACTTGCCTAACAATAATAATTTGTATCACCCGTCAATCGCCTCAGCCACCCGCCCGCAACGACTCCGCCATTACAACTGAAATGTAAACAACGTGGGCGTAGAAATGCGTCAGATACCAAGTTTGCCATATTACGTCATATGTATCTGGTCAATCACTAAATCCTATCACGTTCTCACTAAACCTCCGTTCCTGGCGGAGCGCAGAACTTGTATTTGAGACCAACAGTCGGCCGCGCAGCGGCCGCCAATGCCGTGACCTTGCTGGATACATATATGAAGCATTGCACAAAAAACACGTTGCTTACATTTCAGTTGTAATTTGGGGGAGCAACTCGGCACAGTGGTAAGATACTTGCATTCTGTGCCAGGAACCGGGCTTCAATCCCTCGGCGGGCCTCTGAAAAGTCTGCCCGGCTCCCCATACCCCTTGGAACAGGGTGAGAGTTCCTATTAGCACCTTGGTCCCAAGAGGATACGGTGCTTGGTCCACAAACCAAACCAAACCAACCTTTTAACATTAGTGAAGAAGTAAGATAAGAGCTCCTTCGCTGTCAAAATAAGAGTGACTTAGGAGCAATATGCTATTTAGATAAGTTAGAGAGCTTGAATCGGTCTTTCTTTCAAGACATGTTGTTTGTAATTCGGCTTAGTAGAATTATCTATATAGTCTTTCAAAAATTGCGAGTTATTATTTATTTGCATAGGGGTAAGGGATTCTCCGTCCAGATGACGTCACCATTCCTAAGTCGGATTCGGTCAAATCGCCGGATGACTCTACCTTCGTATAGGGTCTTCCACCATGCGCCATAAACGGCGCAATTGCGCAGGATGCACGGTATAACTGGAATGTGAATTTTCATGCTGAATGAACCAGATTTTCTACTATTTATAGTAGAACTCTCAAAGTGCCAGAACAATGAGATAGACTGTCCTGACAGTCGATCTCAGATTCACTCCATTGAAAATACGCAAGCACCCCGACCCCCACCCCCGGGGGAGCAATTGTCTAACTAGATAACTGGTATATGTTTTTTCGTTGGCAATATGGGTGAAACTAAATTATTGAGAATCAAGAGCTGAAACACAACTGCCAATTAAAAAAAATGTAAATGTACATACATGCTGACGTGATGAATATGATGATTAAGTGAATTTTACATCTGAAGTGGTTTTGACGATCAGTATTTCTAAGGACATGCTCGCTTAGTAAATTTTTCCAGGAATGACAGCCATAGGTAATTATTTTTACTGGCATTTTGACCCTCGAGTATTTCATGGGAAGGAGCATTTTGTCCCCGACCTTACCCATAAGGACAGAACACTTTACCACCCCTGGCTGTACGATTCGTTCGACAATTTTGGCCATGACAGGGACTTAAGGAGATGGGTCTAAAGTTGGCAGGACTGGAACGAGGACCGGATTTGTGGATAGGATGGACAATGGAGTGCTTCCAGACTTCGGGAAAGTCACAGTTGGCAAGGGAGGTGTTGACAATGTTCAGCAGCGGCACCCCAATCGCGTCAAAACACATTTTGATGGTACGGATGCACAGGCCATCAGCACCGGAGGCTGGAGTGCTACGCATACCGCGGACTGTTCTCCCGAGGGTCTCATAGTTCACAGTCGAGACAGAGAAGGCGCAAGAGCCAACACGGGGCAATAGGCACATAAAGTCTACGGGAACCTCTCCGGACTCGGCAATCTCACGCGCAACACATGGCCTGACTCCCACGAAATATTCGTTCCTTTTGTTCGCGCTTACCGCCGGTGTGACACGCGCGCCCTTACTACTGCCAATAACCTGACGGACATTCCGGTAAACAGAGATTGGACCCTGGTCGGTTATGCGCCGGCCTATATCCTGCCGCACATCCCGACGTATGGCGGATGTGCCAGCGAGTGGCGGTACCATTCACCGCACGGTTCAGCGAGTGGTACTCGTGCGCACTACCACCGCCTCGCCGAGCCTCACGAGCCGCGCGCCGCTGACACATCAGATCACGAGTTGCCTCTGACACATGTGGGGCACCGGGGTCACACGCCTCACTGGTGCGTAGCGGTCTAGAATAGGACAAGAACACCGAGGAAACGCTGCCACTGATCTGAACAGCGGCCTTCACGGTAGACGACTTGCCAGTCCGCCTGATGTAGGCTGGCAAGCAGCTCGGCTTCGTCTACTCGTTTGAACGATCGACAGTTCACGACAGTGGGTTTCGTACGACAACGAGGTATACACAGGGCGGCGACAACATACTTGTGTGGGCTGATGTCACAACCCCTAATGTCGGACTTTTTAATGATGTCAGGATCATTCACGATGACAACATCAAACAGGGATCCGGTGGCGTATGTGGACCTATTTATGACTTGTTCCATCGAGAAAGCGCTAAGAAGTTGCACAGCGCCTGCCTGGATAAGTCCGGGCTGTCTGCCAAAACATTACAGTTCAAATATCCGTTGATGACTACTTTGTAACCTGGATGCTTTAGCATAACGTGCTGCAGTTGTGACTCGAGTGCTTCAAAATCAGCCTCTATGGCAGATACTGTCCTGGGTGGTCGGTACACCACTGCCAGGATAAATTGCTGGCCGCGTGGACCTGCCCTAACATTTAACCACAGGGATTCCATCTTCTTGACGGGTCAGTTACCGGCGGTACTGCTATAACAGATGCATCTATACCGTCGCGGCACAACACTGCTACACCCCCGTAACCAGTCTTGTCAGGTCGGTCGGCACGGAACACACGGTATCCAGGAAAGCTTATCAGTCGAGTGGGAGTGCTGGGCCCGGCCCGGTTTCAGTGCCAGAGAGCAGGTCGTAGCGTCTCTTGCATAGTTTGTGGTTGAGCTCCAGCAGTTTCGGTTTGATAGACTGTATGTTGATGGCGCCGATCAGGATGCCGCTGCGGATGTCACCTGACTGCCACCCACCGGAGCCTCGTTTGCGTCCCGGTCTGTGTCCGCGCCGCGTACTACGGCGGGCAGGCGGCACCCGTCCGCAGCCGCGCCGGCCGCGGCCGGCCTCGCAGTCGTCCCGCCATCCGCTGCACTCCGGGTCCGCTCCGCCGCGCACCCGCTCACGCCAGCCGCTCCCTCTCAGCAGCCGACGAAGTGACCACGGCCGCAGGGAGCGACCGGGCGGCACCGCTCACAGAGCTGGTGGCGCGGGGTCGGAATCAGCCGCAGCCAGCGCGCTCCGCCACTGGTGTAACTGTAAGCGGGGCAGACGATCGCACGACTGGAGTCCTTCCCTCCACACCACCCGCGCCCGAGCGGACACAGAGCTCGTTGTTTTCAAGGTCAGGAGCGACCGGACGGCCAGGGCCGGGTCGCGGACGGCCCAGACGGCAGCCGAGATGACGAATGCTGTTGTCTCGTTGCAGCGCATCGAACTGAAATTTGGTCTTGGGCGAAAATTTTAGTCCGAAATTGATCCTTGTCTATATAGAGCACAAACACCTCCTTCAAAAGCGTCGATGGGCTCACCACACATCGCGAGGGCATCATCACTCTTATTCCCAAAAAGGAAAGTCTCCCCATACCTATAAGGGATGGAGACCGATTACGTTACTTAACGCAGATTATAACATTATCTCTACCGTAATATCCAATAGACTGATAACAGTAATGACCAAGTCCTGTCCAAACAGCCTACACGTCTGGCCGCTACATTGGCGAAAACACCAGGCTCGTCTACCCAGACAACACCAGACAATTACCTTCAGGTGTACAGTCAGGGGTGGTAAAAGTGCTTTGAGTGGCCCCGACCAGAAGTGGCACATACAAAAAGGACCCCAGCACAGCTGGGGGCATTTTTTTTACTTTACATGAATACCCTAACACCTGGCTGCATGCTCACATCATCCCTATATTTTAACCAGCGCAGTGCCGGGGGAGGGGGTTAGACACTCCCTCAGGTTTATCGCGGATGGCGGAAAAAACGGCGACGCGCAGCGCCGCTTTTTTGGCACAGCTGTTCGTGCATCAATTTTCCACATTATGTAAAAACAATATTCTGGTCATCTTAGGTCAGGTCACCAGACCAGGTCACGTGGCCTCACCTCCAAAAAAAAAACTTGTGGTCGTACCACAGTCACAGTTTTGGGATGATCGATTTTACACTTACAGGATTTCATAAGGTCGCGTATATCTACAATTTGTTGATCTTATATTTTTAATATCAGCGACCTAAGGTCGGTTTAATTTCGTGACCTCCCCATTATAAGTCTAAGGGGAACAATCAAATGCTTCCCATTCTAAGAACACGCAAGATAGCAGTCTAATTCCTTCTGGATCATGTTATTATAGAACATTTTTGAAGACTTAAGGTGCTATTTTTGTTCAGTGACCCCTACATGGTCAGCCGAGGTCATCCGAGGTCACCAACAGTTTTATGTCAATAACTCTCGACATAATGACGATAGAGAAGTGAAACCGACACCAATATATTTATCTCGTCTATGCACGTCTTCCCATATGCAACATTACCTACTTGGGGTCACAACCACTTGACCTTGACCTGAGGTCACATTTGTAAGTTAACCTGACCTGGTCAACACTAATATGAGGCGAAGCGTTTTGACGAGACAAGCACGATGGCGTCAAAGTTGTTGCCTTGTCATTATTAGGTAAAAAGCTATTCGTAATAAACGTTTGTTTGAATAGCCTTTCTGGCATTTGATGAGCTCTGGAGCCTAAAACTATTGACCTGAGCTAAAATTCGAGGACACGTCGGCGATTTAATTTTTCAAGAGCTTTCCATTGCTTTTTATAGTTTTTCCTAGCTATCATAGCTCCTGTGATATTTGGGGGTTTCTGGAGCGAAGTCCTAAAACTTGAAAATCTGACTTTTGACGACCTCTGGTGACCGCAATACTGACTTGAGGGAAAATATTTAAAGTAGCTTGGACATGAGCTTGTCGAGAGCTTTTGAACATTTTTTTCCGCGCATCTTTCTAGCTCTTTTAGTTTCGAGTTAGAGGGTTGGGGTCCCAGGATAGTGAAATCCACTGTCCTGACAGTGGACCTCCATGAAAATGCCACTAGTACCCCCGGCACCGCCCCCGGGGACAATCTACTGTCCCGGATTTCCCGCGCCGTGCCGGATGTGGGGCGTTTAGACCACCCTCCCTAAGGGTTTTCGAGGTTAGAAAAAAAACGGCTGTGCGCCGCGCCGCGCGTTTTTGGCACAGCTGTTAAGGCATCAATTGCCCACATATTGTAAAATTCTTGACCACGGCTCATCTCAGGTCAGGTCACCAGGCCCAGGTCACGTGACCCCACCTCCAAAAAAGTGTGCGTCGTACCACAGCCACAGGTTTTGCCTGATCGATTTCGTACTTACTGGATTTCATAAGGGTAATAGTACCTACAATTCGTTTATCTCGGATTTCTGTATATCGGTGACCTAAGGTCGGGTCAAGTTTCGTGACCCGCCCCATTATTAGTCAATGGGGAAATATTAAATGCTTCCTATTCTGAGGATACGCATGATATGAGCCCAATTCCTTCTGGATCATTTTACTATAGGCCATTCTTGAAGACCCAGGTGCATTTTAGGTTCAGTGACCCCACGTGTTGAATCTATCGTCCGGATTTGTTTTGGGTCGGATTTGTTTTAATGTAATTTATTATTATTGGCAATCAAGAGCTGAATCGCAACTGCTAATACACAAAGTAAATGTAGATACATACTGACGTGATGAATATGATGATTAAGTGAATAATACATCTGAAGTGGGCTTGACGATCAGTATTCTCTAAGGACATGATCGATTAGTAAATTTTCACACGAAATGACATAAGTAATGATTTTTGCTGGCATTTTGACCCCCCGAGTTCTTCATGAGAAGGAGCATTTTGTCCCCGACCTTATCCATAAGGACAGAACACTTTACCACCCTGGCTACGCACCTCGTGACGCACTCTCACACACCTCCAACACTCAACCCGTTAGTCGTTACAGTTTCTGCGTTACCGGTGCTACCTTTAAGTGTTATACTGCAGTCTCCACCGTGGTATGCCGATTCGTGTCATGTTTTTGCCGGCTGGATGAACGGCAGGCGCTATGTGGGAATATTGGCGAAACCCGGCATACTTGAGCATTGCCTACAGCATGTTTGAGCATAATGTGTCATATTGTTACTACACTCTTTCTGAGAAAGACAAAGACGTTGTACTTAACTTATTTCATAATAAGGGTTTGTTAATATACTTGAAGAAACAAGCGAAGACATAACTACTGCTGGCAGTGCAGCCCATCCTAGCACACGATTCTTCTGTTTGATTTTGAATAAACGGCTGCACTATGAATGTTTATCTAAGATATATATATATATATATAGTATATATATATATATATGTATATATATATATATATATATATATATATATATCTATCTATAGATATATAAATATATAGATATAGATATAGATATAGATATGATATAGATATAGATATAGATATGAGATATAGATATAGATATAGATATAGATATAGATATAGATATAGATACATAGAGATAGACTATAGATATATATACGACACATACACATAGATACACACATACACACATATATACACAATACACACATATACATATACATACACACATATACATATACACACATATACATATATCATATACATATACTATATATACATATTATACATATATACATATATACATATATACATAATATACATATATACATATATACATATATACACTATATACATATATACAT
>JAXIVJ010017026.1:0-27245 GCA_036785665.1 Chirona hameri | reverse complement strand
AGGACCACCCAGTCCTGCTATCTTGCGCCCCCCTCCGCGCCGAAGGCGCGGAAGGGCCTCGTAAGCAGACCAATTTCCGCGCCGAAAGCGCGGAAATAGACATGCTTACGGGGTTGGATATGACATTGTCTGCACTCAGACCAGGAGCCGCCCTCAGGCTGGGTGCCGCCCCTGGCCAGGTGCCGCCTTAAGGTCATGTGCCGCCCTCAGGTCATGTGCCGCCCTCAGGCCAGATGCCGCCCCCTTGTCAGGTGCCACCTTCAAGCCAGGTGCCGCCCTCACAGCAGGAGCCGCCCTCAGGTCAGGTCCCGTCCTCAGGTCACGTACTGCGTTCTGGCGGGGCACCGCCCTCAGGTCAGATGTCGCAGTCATGTCAGTTGCCGCCCCTTGGTCATGTGCCGCCCCTAGCTATGTGCCGCTACCTAGCCATGTGCCGCCCTATGGCCAGGTGACGGCGCCCCTCCGGCCAGTGAGGACGCCCTTCCGGCCAGTGACGGCGCTTTTGCGGCCAGTCACGGCATCCCCTGTCATAGACGGCGCCCGTCCGGCCAGGGACGGCGCCCCTCTGGCTAATTACGGCACCCCTCTGACCAGTGACGGCGCCCCTCTGGCTAGTGACAGCGCCCCTCTGACCAGTGACGGCCCCTCTCCGGCCAGTGACGGCGCCCCACTGGCAAATGACGGTGACCCTCCGCGGCCAATGACTGCACCCCACAAGCCAATGACGGCGCCCCTCCGGCCAGTGACTGCGCCCCTCCACCCAATGACGGCGTCCCGCTGTTCAGTGACGGCGCCCCTCCGTCTAATCACGGCGCTCATCTGACCAGTTACAGTGCCCCTTCGGCTAGTAACGGCGCCCATCTGGCCAGTGATGGCACTCCTTCGGCCAGTGACGCCACTCTTGCGGCCAGTGACGACGCCCCATCGGCCAGTTACAGTGCCTCTTCGGCCAATGGGCACCGGCAATGGCGGCACCTTTCCGGCCAGTGACGGCGCCCCTCCGGCCAGTGGCCGCTGGAGGTGCGAGGCTCTCTCAGGCCTCGACAATCGCCCTCTCAGACCAGCCTGGGATCCGCTCAGGCATGGCAAGGGTTCTGTCAGGCCTAGAAATCATCTAAGGGCCCCTCATGCCGCACGAGGGCCCTCAGGCCGACAGGGGGCCGCTCAATCTGACCGAGTTCCCCTTCAGGCCGATCGAGGTCCTCTCAAGCCGACCGAGGACCGCTCAGGTTGACTGGGCCCATCAGACCGACCAAGTTTCCCTTCGGGGCGCCGGAGGATCCCCTCAACCCGACCGTGGGCCACCACACCAACCAAAGGCCCCTCAGACGGAACATAAGGGCCGACAGGCTGACAAAGGGTCTACTTAGGCTGACAAAGGGCTCCTTCATACCTAGGGCCCCTCAGACCGAGTGATGGCCCTGAAGCCGACCCTTTTTGAATTTCTACGCACGCCACAGAGTGTCACTCATGGGAGAGAAGAAGAACAACAGTATCTGTGATGATGTTCCCTCAATTGAGGTAGAATGAGTATTTATCCGGACGAGGCAGGGGTTGCCCTAAATGACTTTCCCGCTAAATAAAGTTGTATGCCGAGACGGGGAAGCTCCTGGACTTACGATGAACGGTCTATCCTCGTGCTGTCAGCTAAAGCTGAGCGCATATTTGTATTTGGTTCCAACCTTACGTTTTTTTTTTAGAGGGAGAGAGAGAGAGAGAGAGAGAGAGAGAGAGAGAGAGAGAAAGAGAGAGGGGGGGGGGGGGTATATTTCGGCTGGCCAGAGAGAGGTGAATGACCTAGCCGTGATAGAATTAGTCACATCCACGATCGCACTCGAATATACGTGCTTCTGTCGAAAATGCGTGGTACTGACGGACGGCATACCTGCATGTGAGAGTGCTATACAAATAAATTCAGTATCTTTTTTAAATGCATTTATACTTTTGCTTTTTCGAGAGAAAAAAAAACTGCAAATGAGTAAGCGTAAGAGAATTGAGAATGTTTGCAGGAGAATGTAATTTATTAATTAACCTTTAACGCCCCTCTAGGCCCATGGCGTTCCATTTGACGGCGAAAATGCCGCCCCCTGGGTCAGCCGCCCACCCCATTCGGAAAAATCATAGATCCGCCCCTGGGTATGTTTGAAGGGCGCCCCCAATCTCCCGGAAAAAAAATGCGCCCCTGTTCCCGGAAAAAATGCGCCCCTGTTCCCCGAAAAAAATGCACCCCGTAGCCCGGCCGCCCCCCCCCCCCCCCCCCTCCCCCATTGACGCCCCCCCCCCCGCCCTTGCCCCAGGACACATTGCCAAAGTATACAATGTCCGGCTAGCAGCCTTAAATACAATGCAGGACCCTGCAAATGTATTGCCTCATTCAGCAATTACATTCGAATCCTATTCATTTAGCATGACCACCAAGTCTAGTTAAAATATTATTGTGACGGATAAATAAAAAGGATTTGATGATCAATGTATAAGCAGTAATAAATGTGTATAATTGTCGCTGCCCAAAAAAAACTACGCAGAAACAATCTTAAATATTATGCAGGTATTTTTAGAACACGAATTTATAGTAATGGAGCTACCTGGAAATGTTTGCATTCTCCATTTTATGTGTAAAGTCTTGCCCCAGTATATTCCAGTAACAGTTGTATATTCCAGTTAAAATGTGCCACTGCCGGAAAACTAATTTGAATATTCAGTAGTGGCAAAAACAAAATTTAGCTTGGAATAACCATCATCAATAGAAGACTGTCAAGAACATGCGAGCAGCCATTAAACAAACAAAAAATATTGTTTAAAGGGAAATAATGACCTTTTGATCTTGTTAGCAACAATTTATTAGGCTACCGTTATGGTTTTAAAATTATTTTATTTAAATTTAAGAATTAAATAAAAATTATTCCCAACTTCAAATTTGTAAGTTTGGAAAAAAATACAAAACAAGTACCTTGTGTACTTCATGAAGGTCATTGACAAATTCGTCCTTCCCTACCATTGTTTACATCGAGTGCGGCATTTTTGGAGGCTCTGTGACGTTTCCGATCAAACTGAGCGCTGCTCGGACACACGCTAGTAGCGCTAGTAGCGCTTTCGTTCTCCATGACAACCAGGCGTCAGCCAATCAAAAGCCAGAAAGGGAATACGTTCTGGCTTTTCATTGGCTCACACCTGGTTGCCATGGAGAACGAAAGCGCTACTAGCGTGCGTTCGAGCAGCGCTCTGATCCGTGAAGCAATCTGTGAAGCATGCGTGATGCTTGACTGACTATCAGTATAAGTCATGAATAACAACAATATGCAAACTATACCAACTCGAATAAAATAAGGGCGGAATGAATTGAACCCCAGGCAAGATAGTATTCGCAAAGCACTCCGGCACTGCGCCACAATAGCAAAAGGTGAGGGAAATGCATATTGGATACAATATTATTACGTCACAAGTTTCTGAAGTGTCAACTACTATGAAATACAGTGATAAAATACCTTTAATAATGATTAACAAGAAAATTCAAACTTAAAAACAATAATTTTAATAAGTCTTTAATTAGCTTTCAACTCAAAATCAGATATATTTTGCAATGCTACATAAGAATGGCACCAGTGACGTAATTAACAAAGCCTGCTACGTGACTTGGGTATACTAATCAGGAACAACTCGCCACAATGGTTAAGTGCGCCGAGAAGCATGACAATGACTTTGTAAACAAACGCCGACGCTAAATAGGTCGCCGTCGATGTGCATCGATGAGCTTCCGATTTAATTGCCAGTTTTGTGTTATTGTTTGTTAGTTTTTTGGGGAAAAAGTATTATTTTTCATGATAATATAAAGCATAGTGTTATATACAGCCACAGACAAATTATACAATACTCCTAATGTTGAAAACAAATGAATCGATTTTCAAAAATTGAGGGTCGCAACCACAATATCTATGCCGCCGTTGATGTGCATCGATGAGCTTCCGATTGTATTGCCACTTTTTCCAAACGCTGTTAGTTTTAGAAGATCGCCGGGCATATAATCACAACAACCAGGGCCTCGTTTCATAAAGCGGCGTAACCTACGAACCTACGTAGTTGACGCCGATTTTGGCGTAGCCTACGCCAATTCCGTTTCATAAAGAAAAAACCGACGTAAGCTACGCCATTGAAACTACGCCGCTTCATTTACGTCAAAACACCGAATTGTTCGTAAGTTACGGCATTTGCGTTTCATAAAAGGGCGTAGCTTATGTCAAATAATATTTCAGGGCCTTGATTTTCGGTAAAAAGCAACGCAAGGATTTGTTGCGTTGTTTTAGTGCTCCGATGGCCTTGAAAGTTGTTTTGATTGCATTGCTGGCATATTTTGTGAGCCTGGCGGCGATATTAGAGGCTGGTGTGATGATTTTACATTGAAACTTACTTCAAGAACATAGCAAGATATTTATGTGAAGCAAGAAACTGAAGTATTAGTTGAATCTCTGAAGAATTTGAGTGTCTCAAATACCATGTGGACCACCTCATGACATACATGTGTTTGTAAGAATTGATTTATAATTCACTGTAGTCTCATATCATTTGTGCAATGTTGTAATAGATGGCAAGCATTGTTTTCAATAAATTAACATGATTTACAAGACTTCTCTGACCAGTAGTAGTGAGCAAGGTGATAGCGTAATGCCGACTGGCAGTTGGGTATCATACTTATGGTGATTTTTCATGGTTATTTGTATTTGGTTCTTTTGTACATTAGCCACGCTAGTAATTTGAACATAACATGTAACATTTATTGACCATGATACAGGGAGACACAAGCATGGCTCACAGGTAATTAAGCCACAAACATACAAGTTCACCAGTTCAAGTTGTTTTATTTTCATGAGCTCATGTTTTTTAGGTAAGCTGTGAATTGGCCAGGTTAACATGTATACTGGAAAAAATGCTCACATTTCATGCCTTGCCTGAGTTGTCAAAACTCACTCAGTAAAACTCACATTTATTTAGTATTTATCATGCAATACCAAGGCAAAACTCAAACAAGGATGAGTTTTGCCTGAGTATTTACGTGAGTTGTCATAACTCACGACAGTAACACTCAGGCCCTTACTAGCAAAACTAACCCTTACTAAGGTAATAATCATGTAATGCTAAGCCCGCCCTAAGGTAAAACTCATGCAAACTAAGGTGTAACTAACCCTTACCAATGTCAATACTCAGGAAATGCTAATGCAAGCCAAGCCTGGGGTTAGTTTTATTTCTCTGGCATTACCAATGCTAATACTAATATGATTACTAATGCAATACTAATGACCGTCACACATTGGACAATACAGCAGATACTGTGGCGAGACATAGATGTGTTGACACTGCAATCTTCCCCACTGATACACACCTTCCCAAATTTTGGTCACCATGCATCTATAGGTGCATGATGACCAACATTCTTAAACCTATCTATTACTTTTGTAAACTGTGGTTGTCAAAGTTGAAAATTCAGACATCTCATTTCAGTCAGCTAGTGCCTCAACATTTGATGCCAATCATTAGTTATTCATATATTTAGCCAGTAATAATATATTTAGCCAGAATCATCTACGTCATGTCAAAAATGTTGATGTCATATCAAAAATCACATCACACAAAACTTACTAAGCCTATTGTATAGGTATGCTGAATGCTTGCCATTTATTATAGCATATTCAATTGCCTCTTGCAAACGCTAATGTGACCAATGTGACCAGTGAACAGTGACTTCTTCTGGAACAAACATTATCAGTTGTCTGCAGCTGGTGAGTGAAATTGGTAGGAAAATGTCTGTTCATGCCAAGCTGCAGTTAACCCGCGCGGCGCTGGGGTCTCCATCCGAACGCACCGCGCTGGGGGGTAAATTTTACCCCCCCCCCCCCCTCTTATCTCCCGAACTAATAATCGCAGCGAGACGCGCAAGGCGGCGATCGGAAGCTCTCGATGGGAAGATTCTAAGTAGTTCTTAAAATTTTATTTAAAAGGTCACATATCAGGTCAGGGTCAGGTCAAAGGTCAAAACCACCTGTTTTCGAGATTATTGGCTGCAGAGACCGGACTATCAACAGCAGCGCGCCGAAACTCTGCCAAAACACTTCTAAATATAAGGAGAGGGTAATGCTTGAGTATAAATATCATACAAAGTACAGGTCAAGGTCAAAGTCAGGTCACAAAAGGTCACACTGTGAAAAAGTAATATGAAACCCATGTGACACATGTCTCATGGGTTATTTCAGACGTAGAATCCAAAAATAATGGTTATTTTGACATTTGGCCTCAAGGTCAGGTCAAGATCAGGCAAAAAAGGTCAAATTTTGAAATCCAAAATTTGCAATAACCGACACATGTTTACGGTTCAGTTTTGTCACAGCAATCTAATGATGCAATTTTTTTTTGTGTACGATGTCTAAAAATGTCAAAATTTTCGATTTTTTTTTTAAAATGCGTCCATCACATTGAACACTTATTAGTGTCATTTGGGGGTCAAAAATATAGATATTTGTTTGAAATTTGGAATAGTCACTCATTAGAGATGGTTATCTGACATATCTTCCGGTTTTTGAAAATTCTTACAATTTTGGATTTGGTAAACTTTGAGAAAAAATAAAAACGATTTTTTGCATTTTGGGGATCAGAAAATCAAAATTGTGCAAATCCGAGATAGCCATCTTGTAGAAAATGTCATTTCCTTCCTTTTGACGTGCTTTGTTTGCAATTTGCTTCAATACTCACTGTTCTATCATCGATCAAAGTTTCGTCCATTTTGGACCGAAAATGGCGTTACATGACGTCACTAAAACGCTATTTTCGCAAAAACTTCTCGACCGATTTTCTCCAAAATTTATCTGAAGACGTCAAATCGATGCCAGATAAGGTACTGACAGTTTCGCGTCGATATCTAGTGTAGTTTTGAATCTATAGCGAAAACCCGGGAGGGGGGGTAAAATTTACCCCCCAGCGCCGCGCGGGTTAAGAGTGGATGCACGCTGAACAAATCTGGATATTGGGAGCAACACTGTGATGTAAGGCCAATGTAAGATACAGTTGAAGCTATGAGCGAGGCCTTGAAGACAATGCCGCCATGGACCTGTGTGTTGAATGAGATCATCATTGAGTTTTCACCGAATTAAGGCCAATTGTGGAATTTTCAAGGCACTTTTGCTGACATCTATACGGATTGACTGCTGATCAATAAAGGCGTCAGTGTCTCAGTTTGTGTGTTTTGGTGGCGTGGCTGAACACATCAATTTGTTGTCAGTAAACTTCCTATTAGATAAGCCATCTGTCATCATGACATGTCATGACGTGTCATCATGACGTGTCATCATGACTTGTCATCTTCTTAGCTTCTCATCTGTTTTATGTGCTGCCATCTATACACTGGACTGTTTCACACTAACCACAATTAGATCAGTAAATCCGCATGATTCATGCCATAGCCCATATGAGTCCGTAACGGATTGGATTCATATTTCATACATTGCATCATGCAGTGGCGTACCGAGTATCAGGTCATGTAGGTCATGACCTGGTCCTTTGGCCGGAGGCGCCCATGCAAAGCTGGCGCCCCTCCGATCGGTCACGACGCCCCTCTGGCCAGTGACTGTGCCACTCCGGCCAGTGAGGACGCTCTCCGGCCAGTAACGTCACTGCTGCGGCCAGTGACGGCGCCCCCGGCCACTGCGCCCCGGCCAGTGAGGGCGGCGCCTCTCCGGCCCGTGACAGCGCCCCTCCAGCCAGCGACGGCGCCCCTCCGACTCCGATTAGTGACTGTCCCTCTTCTTCGAGTGACGGCGCCCCTCCGGCCAGTGACTCTCTTTCCGCATGGTGCGAAAGGGGGGGGGGGGCAGCCCCCTCTGCCTGGATCCGGGCCTGGATTACATATATATATATAAAGTAAATCTGTCTCGCATCGTTTTGCGTTGCGTGCTGGCAAGTGGCAATATGTCCGATTCATTTTTTAGACGAGGATTTCTGTTGGTGGTTCTATCGGCATTATCGACATGACTGTTCACATGCAATAGAAAGCGTATTATTAATTTGATTTACTAGTAATGCATTAATTAAATAAGAACAAAAAACGAGAATCACGAGAGCTTTTTATTAAACCACGTACGTGCGTGCTTTAAATTCTCACACCGGATACGTGGGCTCGATAATGGCAGCTCTAATGGCTTTCGCCTGAGTCCAGACAATATTTGTTATTTATTTACTCAGAAACGATATTTTAACATTTTTTTTTTTTTTTTATTATATATTTTTATGATTCCAATTTCAATCATTGCATTAAAAACAAATGTTTATTATAATGCTTTCAATACACTTCAATTTTTAAAACACCCTTGATTGTTTACGCCAGCAACGCAAACTGCGCCGGAGTAGAAAACTCCGTCGGCACCTTGGTGAAACGGACTAATTTACGGTGCGTAGCTTTTGATGGCGTAACTCACGCATTTCGTAAGTTACGCCAAAAGCTTTATGAAACGAGGCCCAGAACGCACAATATATTTTCAACTCCATTGCGTAAAAAAAAAATACGGGAAAAGCCCGCAGTTTGATGAGGACCAAAAGTACTTGCAAGTACCGGTCGTTAAAAGTGTGGAACGCTTATCAACTTTAACTTGAAATATCTTTCGGTAGGAAAGTTTTCATGCAAAATGTGATGAATTTCCAATATATTTTGGTCTCGTCTGGCGATTTCAAGTACTAACTCCATGTTTGTGGAAAAGGTCATTATTTCCCTTTAAAATTAGATTATGACCGTATGTGTTTAATGTGGGTGTTGTATTTAAGCCATTAATGCGCAGTTATTTGATCCAGAAATGACTGAGAACCTATGAATATTTTCATTTTGTATCCTAGAACCAATTGTTACACACAGAACAACTTGTGTCGCACTTGTGTTGGCCATAGCTTCTTTGCCAACCTACTAGTGGTGCCAGTTTCAGAAAATATTTGTCCTATGTCCGACCGATGTCCAAGACCATACATAGTCAGCAGTCCGTCCGAAACTGTCCGAAAATCATGGTTTGTCCGAAATTTGCCCGAATATTGCTATGCTTACTGCTATGGTTTATGAATAAAACTAAGTTGTATGTGAATTAACTGTGGCACACTTCCTTTTTTAATAAAAAAGTAACTATTAAAAAAGGCACTGAGTGATTTTCGCGACAAGTCATCCTTGGGCATTGAATGTCCGAAAATGTCCAAAGAAATATGTTTATGTACGTCCAAAAACCGAATCGGTCTTCGGACAAATTCGGAATTCCAAAAATGATTGTACCGATTGGCACCACTATAACCTACATTTAACCTGACCTCTGGAATCCGGCCACCGCCGTAGTGGCGAACTGTCCGATACCTGACCTTGACAGTGCCTCTGTCCCTGGTGTACCAATGTCCCAACAGGCGGTATAAAAGAACGGCTGAAGCCAGGACCAGCATCAGATCATCACTGACAAGCATCAGAAGCACAAACATGAAGCTGGTGAGTGAACACAAAATATATCAGAGTAAAACGTTGAGTATTCTTCTGCATCACCGTATAAAATAATAGTACGTTGTAGTACATAAATATAGATCTTCAAAGAGTGCCGAGGAGACGTATATAGTACTGCATTAAAAACAGCCGTGTGTTTGTAAATTTAAATAAATGTCGATTGCATTAATTGGCTCAATTGTAACATAAACCTAAGACAATGGAATAATGATTCAACAATAAAAACAACAAAAGGATTCAACAGTCTAGTATACGTCGCTATAATATTCAATGACACCTAAACTAAACATCGTTGTTTCAGTTTATTTTCGCCGCCGTTCTGGCCGTGGCTGCCGCAGCCCCGTCTGATCCCTCCTACGAACGGGACATCATTGAAATCCTCAGACAGAACATCGACCACAACGACGATCTCTCCTACCAGCAGTCGTAAGTAACTATTTGTAGTCATTGAATTTGATAATATAAAGTACCAGTGATTTAAAAATGAGCAGAATCCCTTCTTTCATGGTATTATTGCACATTAAATGGAAATAGATTGCAGCAAATATCGTAGCAACTTACGTTCCCCAATCACTTCCTTCAAGTCCCATCAGATAATTGAGTTTAGAAATGTGACATATTTTCTGAACGGCCAGTACATATTCCGAATATTCACTATCGGCAACACAAGTACTGATATATGCGTCATCTTTTCCCATCAGTTTTGAGACTGAGAACGGCATCTCTGTGTCGGAGTCTGGCCAGCCGGAGGATGACGACAGCTACAGCGTGTCGGGCCAGTTCAGCTACACGGCTCCCGACGGCGTCACCTACACGGTGGTGTACTCGGCCGGCGAGGACGGCTTCCAGGCGCAGGGGGACCACCTGCCCACCCCCGTGCCCACCCAGTACCCCACACCAGAGGTGTCTGACGATGGCGACGATGAGCAGGAGGAGGAGGACGAGGAGGAGGTCCGTGCTTCCTACGAGGAGCCCCAGTATGAGCGTGTCATCGTCGGCTACAGGTCTCGCAGCAACTAGACAGACATATTGTATCGGATCTACTGCTTTGTGAGTTCTGCTGTTGTTTGATGTCCTTTAAAATGTGACCAGTTTGATTTCCTATTATTTATTTTGTTTGTGGTGTGCCATTTGTTCGTTCTGTTCTGCAATATATGTTTTGAAGTCCAGATGCTTTTCGTACATATATAATTCAAACAAATCACAAATGAGGGCAGTCTAGGAACGATAACACCTTTATCAGGCTGTCTTATCACAGCCCATAACCAATGGTAATGGGTTTGATGGATTGATGAGTATGTGACATGGGCGTAAGAACGGGGGGCCGGGGGAACATGGCCCCCTCACTTTTCGGCCAACATTTTTATTAAAATATTTTATTTCGCTTTGTGAGAAAATAAATATGGCAAAAGATTCGCCAAGGCGAGAAGATCCTAAATCTGCAAAGAAATCTTTCATATGTGGGTTGTGTTTCTCTCAAGACGAGATCGAAGTTTCACTGCCCCCCCCCCCCCCGGTCCCACACACTTTTGGCGACATTCCTACATCCCTGGGATGTGAGGATGAGAATGGATTATGAGGAGTGAGGATTGCAATCCCAACTCCTCATCATTCTATCATCAGCTGTCACCCAACTGCATCTGAAGCAATGCTACTAGGATTTCTATAGAAACGAAAGGCTGGAATATTTTGAGGATATAATTACGTGAGCTTTACTATCTCCCCTACTGTTGGATTCAGAATGGTCAAAAATGTTTTCATGACCAAATCACAGCAAGTCCTAAAAACAAAATCTGGTTATTTATATAACATTTGCCAATAGTTAAATTCATCCGATTTCGTATTCTACCGCAATAACGAAAACCAGTCACATTGCCAAATTGCCGCAAATGTGCTAATGGGGGGAATTCTTACCTGACAATGTTAAATGTGGCATTGGTTTATCAAATTTATCAAGATAAATGCCCCCAAAAACAATTCGAAAGCAATATATTTCGAAAACATAGACTCGCATATTCAGTATAGATTGCGAGAAGTATAGATTGTATATGAAAGTCTGGTGTTGTTATGACCGAAAGAAGAAAATAAATGAATATCACTTCATCATGAACGTCATGGACTGGCTCGAAGTTCATATCTAGAGAGTGAGGCTGAAGACCCTGATCTGGTCTGACCTGGATTAAATACATGGAGTGAAAACATGGATAAAGGAAAATGTTCAGTATACGAAGCCAAAGTCATATTTTTGTTTCCTCATGGTTGTGTTGAGAGCTTATTGAGCACCGGTCATAAACTTCACGACGCCACAATATTGCAGCAATATGCTGCGGTACAGTATAAGTGCCAGGAATGCATTGTTTATACCTCAGTATAGGCTGTTCCGCATTGCAGCAATATGCTACGGTACAGCGTAAGTGCCAGGAATGAAATGGCTTGCAATAGGCTGTTCCGCAAGTTGCAGTAATGAGCTGCGGCACAGTCTGAGTGTCAGGAATGAAATGGCTTGTAATACGCTGGTCTACATTGCAGTAATGAGCTGGGGCACAGTCTGCGTGCTGGAATGGAATGGCTTGTTATAGGCTGGTCTGCATTGCAGTAATGAGCTGCGGCACAGTCTGAGTGCAGGAATGAAATGGCTTGTAATAGGCTGGTCTGCATTGCAGTAATGAGCTGAGGCACAGTCTGAGTGCAGGAATTAAATGGCTTGTAATAGGCTGGTCTGCATTGCAGTAATGAGCTGCGGCACAGTCTGAGTGCAAGAATGAAATTACTTGTAATACGCTTGTCTGCATTGCAGTAATGAGCTGCGGCACAGTATGAGTGCAGGAATAAAATGGCTTGTTATAGGCTGGTCTACATTGCAGTAATGAGCTGCGGCACATTCTGAGTGCAAGAATAAAATGGCTTGTTATAGGCTGGTCTACATTGCAGTAATGAACATCACACAAGTAATGAACTCAGCACAGTCTGAGTGCAGGAATAAACGGTAGAATTTCCAGTCCAGTCACTAAAGGTCGGGTCGGTATAATCAGTAGAGATGAGTATTCTGCTCCGATTGATTTACATCAGGTTTTAGTTGTATCACGACCTAAATAACGTTGCCACAGGTAACCTAAAAGTTAATATGCTATATTTTCCTATAAATTTGGGAGAAAAGAAAATGAATATTAACAATGGTTGAGTCGTCATACAGCAAGGAATCTAAAAGGGGTGTTAACAAAGCTGTTGGTTTGTTCGAGCATATGCATGACGTATACCATCATGGCAGCACAACGAGTTATGCAACGAGTTTGCTTAGTTAAAACTCGTTGCATTAACCTACCCTAGTTTATAAAAATGTCCAATTTTACACATAAAATTACTGAACATTTGCCAATAGTTTAATTTACTCATCCCTTCGGCAAATGTCACCAAGATAGCAGGACCACCCAGCGCGCATTGCCAAGGTATACAATATCCGGCTAGAAGCCTTAAAGACGATGCAGGACCCTGCAAAAGTATTGCTTCATTCAACAGTTACATTCGAAACCTATTAATTTAGCATGACCACCAAGTCTAGTTAAAATATTATCGTGACGGATAAATAACAAGGATTTGATGAATAACGTATAAGTAGTAATGCATGTGTATGATTGTCCTGTCGAAAAAAAACTACGCTGAAACAATCTTAAATATTTTGCAGGTATTTTTTTAGAACAAGATTTTATATTAATGGAGCTCTCTGTAAATTTTTCATTCTCCATTTCATGTATAAAGTCTTGCCCCCAGTATATTCCAGTAACAGTTGCATATTCCAGTTAAAATATGTCACTGCCGGAAAACTAATTTGATGATTCAGTAGTGGCGAAAACAAAATTGGCTTGGGATAACCATCATCTGTAGAAGACTCAAGAATATACGAACAGTCATTCCAATTTTTTTTTTTTTAAATGAGATAATTCCCGTATGTGTTTAATGTGGGTGCTGTATTTAAGTCACTAATGCACAGCTATCTGATCCAGAAATGACTGACAACCTATGAATATTGTCATTGTTTATCCTAGAACCAATTGTTATACAAAGAACTACTTGCGTCGCACTTGTGTCGGCTATAGCTTCTTTGCTAACTCACATTCAATCTGACCTCTGGAATCCGGCCACCACTGTAGTGGCGAACTGGCCGATACCTGACCTTGACAGTGCCTCTGTCCCTGGTGTACCAATGTCCCAACAGGCGGTATAAAAGGACGGCTGAAGCCAGGACCGACATCAGATCACCACTGACAAGCATCAGAAGCACAAACATGAAGCTGGTGAGTGAACACAAAATATATCAGAGTAAAACGTTGGGCATTCTTCTGCATTACCGTATGAAATCATAGTACGTTGTAGTACATAAATATAGACCTCCAAAGAGTGCTGAGCAAACGTATATAGTACGGAATTAAAAACAGTCGTGTGTTTGTAAATTTTAATAAATGTCGATTGCATTAATTGGTTCAATTATAACTTAAACCTAATACAATGGAATAATGATTCAATAATAAAAACAACAATAATGACTCAACAGCCTATTATACGTCGCTATAATATTCAATGACACCTGAACTAAACAACGTTGTTTCAGTTTATTTTCGCCGCCTTTCTGGCCGTGGCTGCCGCCGCCCCGTCTGATCCCTCCTACGAACGGGACATCATTGAAATCCTCAGACAGAACATCGACCACAACGACGATCTCTCCTACCAGCAGTCGTAAGTAACTATTTGTAGTAATTGAATTTGAGATTATAAAGTACCAGTGATTTCAAAATGAGCAGAAGCCCTGTCCTTCTTGCATGGTTTTATTGCACATACCATGGAAATAGATTGCATCAAATATCGTAGCAACTTACGTTTCTAAATCACTTCCTTCAAGTCCCATCAGATAATTGAGTTTATAAATGTGACATATTTTCTGAACGGCCAGTATATATTCCGAATATTCACTTTCGGCAACACAAGTACTGATATATGCGTCATCTTTTCCCATCAGTTTTGAGACTGAGAACGGCATCTCTGTGTTGGAGTCTGGCCAGCCGGAGGATGACGACAGCTACAGCGTGTCGGGCCAGTTCAGCTACACGGCTCCCGACGGCGTCACCTACACGGTGGTATACTCGGCCGGCGAGGACGGCTTCCAGCCGCAGGGAGACCACCTGCCCACCCCCGTGCCCACCCAGTACCCCACACCAGAGGTGTCTGACGATGGCGACGATGAGGAGGAGGAGGAGGAGGAGGAGGAGGAGGAGGAGGAGGAGGAAGTCCGTGCTTCCTATGAGGAGCCCCAGTATGAGCGTGTTATCGTCGGCTACAGGTCTGCCAACAACTAGACAGATAGTTTTTTTTTCGGATCTACTGCTTTCTGAGTTCTGCTTTCTTTAAGTTGTGACCAGTTTGATTACTTAGCATTTATTTTGTTTGTGGTGTGGCATATGTTTGTTATGTTCTACAATATATGTTTTGAAGTCCAGATGCGTTTCGTACATATATCATTCAAACAAATCATAAATGAGGGCAGTCTAGGTACGATAACACCTTTATCAGGCTGTCTTATCACAGCCCATAACCAATGGTAATGGGTTTGATGGATTGATGAGGATGTGACATAGGCGTAGGAACAGGGAGGACAGGGGGAACATGGCCCCCACACTTTTCGGCCAATATTTTTGCGTTTTTTTTTGTCCCGCTTGGTGAGAGCAAATAAATATGGCAAAAGGTTCGCCCAAGGCGAGAAGATCCCAAATCTGCAACGACATCTTCCATATGGGGGTTGTGTTTCACTCAAGACGAGATCAAAATTGCACTGCCCACCCCCCGGTCCACACACACACTTTTGGGGACGTTCCTACATCCCTTGGATGTAAGGATGAGAATGGATTATGAGGAGTGAGGATTACAATCCCGACTCCTCATCATTCTATCATCGGATGTCACACAACTGTGTCTGAAGCAATGCTACTAGGATTTCTATAGAAACGAAAGGCTGGACCATTTTGAGGATATAACTACGTGAGCTTTACTATCTCACTACTGTTGGATTCAGAATGGTCAAACATGTTTTCATGACCAAATCACAGCAAGTCCTAATAAAAAATCTGGGTAAATTCATCCGATTTCGTATTCTTTCGCAATAACGAAAACCAGTCACATTGAAAAATTGCTGCGAATGTGCTAATAGGGGGAATTCGTACCTGACAATGTTAAATGTGGCGTTGGTTTATCTAATTTATCAAGATAAGCGCACCCCATTACAAATAGAAATAAATATATTTCGAAAACATAGACTCGCATATGCAGTATAGATTGACAGAAGTAGCGCAAATGAAAGTCTCGTGTTGTTATGAACGAAAGAATAAAATAAATGAATATCACGTCATCATGAACGTTAAAGACTGGCTCGAAGTTCATATCTGCAGAGTGAAGCTGAAGACCCTGATCTGGTCTGATCTGGATTGAAAACATGGATTGAGAACATGGATAATGGAAAATGTTCAGTATACGAAGCCAAAGTCGTATTTTTGTTTCCTCATTTTTTGTTAAGAGCCTATTGAGCACCGGTGATAAACTCCACGACGCCACCATATTGCAGCAATATGCTGCGGTACAGTATAAGTGCCAGGAATGCATTGTTTATACTTCAGTATAGGCTGTTCCGCATTGCAGCAATATGCTACGGTACAGCGTAAGTGCCAGGAATGAAATGGCTTGCAATAGGCTGTTCCGCAAGTTGCAGTAATGAGCTGCGGCACAGTCTGAGTGCCAGGAATGAAATGGTTTGTAATACGCTGGTCTACATTGCAGTAATGAGCTGCGGCACAGTCTGAGTGCTGGAATGGAATGGCTTGTTATAGGCTGGTCTACATTGCAGTAATGAGCTGCGGCACAGTCTAAGTGCAGGAATGAAATGGCTTGTAATACGCTGGTCTGCATTGCAGTAATGAGCTGCGGCACAGTCTGAGTGCAGGAATGAAATGGCTTGTAATACGCTGGTCTGCATTGCAGTAATGACCTGGGGTACAGCCTAAGTGCCAGGAATGAAATGGCTTGTAATACGCCGGTCTGCATTGCAGTAATGAGCTGCGGCACAGTCTGAGTGCAGGAATGAAATAGCTTGTAATACGCTGGTCTGCATTGCAGTAATGAGCTGGTGCACAGTCTGAGTGCAGGAATGAAATGGCTTGTAATAGGCTGGTCTACATTGCAGTGATGAGCTGGGGCACAGTCTGAGTGCTGGAATGAAATGGTTTGTAATACACTAGTCTGCATTGCAGTAATGAGCTGCGGCACAGTCTGTGTGCAGGAATTAAATGGCTTGTAATACACTGGCCTGCATTGCAGTAATGAGGTGCGGCACGATCTGAGCGCAGGAATCAAATGGCTTGTAATAGGCTGGTCTGCATTGCAGCAATGAGCTGGGGCAAAGTCTGAGAGCAGGAATGAAATTGTTTGTAATAGGCTGGTCTGCATTGCGATAAGGAGCTGCGGCACAGTCTGAGTGCAGGAATAAACGGTAGCATTTCCAGTCCAGTCACTAAAGGTCGGTTCGGTATAATCAGTAGAGATGAGTATTTTGTTCCGATTGATTTACATCAGGTTTTAGTTTTATCTCGACCAAAATAACGTTGGCACAGGTAATCTAAACAGGTAATCTGCTATATTTGCCTATAAATTGGAGAACAATAAATGACATTAACAATGGTTGAGTCGTCAAACAGCAAGGAATCTAAACTGCGTGTTAACAAGGCTGTTCGTTTGTTCGAGCATATACATGACGTATACCATCATGGCAGCACAAACTAACTCGTTGCATTAACCTACCCTAGTTTTGAAAAATGCCCAATTTTACCAATAAAATTACTGAACCATTCCAATAGTTTAATTTACTCAACCCCTCGGCAAATGTCACCAAGATAGCAGGACCACCCAGCGCGCATTGCCAAGGTATACAATGTCCGGCTAGGAGCCTTAAAGACAATGCAGGACCCTGCAAAAGTATTGCTTCATTCAGCAATTACATTCGAAACCTATTCATTTAGCATGACCACCAAATCTAGTTAAAATATTAACGTGACGGATAAATAATAAAGATTTGATGAACAACGTATAAGTAGTAATAAATGTGTATGATTGTCGCTGCCGCATAAAACAACTACGTTGAAGCAATCTGAAATGTTATGCAGGTATTTTTAGGACAACACGAATTTATATTAATGGAGCTCCCTGGAAATGTTTTCACTACCAGCCGCAGGGAGACCACCTGCGGCTTCCAGCCGCAGGGGGACCACCTGCCCACCCCCGTGCCCACCCAGTACCCCACACCAGAGGTGTCTGACGATAGCGACGATGAGCAGGAGGAGGAGGAGGAGGAGGAGGTCCATGCTTCCTATGAGGAGCCCCAGTATGAGCGTGTCATCGTCGGTTACAGGTCTCGCAACAACTAGACAGACAGTTTTTTTGGATCTACTGCTTTCTGAGTTCTGCTGTTATTTCATGTTCTGTAAAATGTGACCAGTTTGATTACCTAGTATTTATTTTGTTCGTAGTTTGCAATATGTTTGTTCTGTTCTACATTATATGTTTTGAAGTCCAGATGCGTTTCGTACATATATCATTCAAACAAATCACAAGTGAGGGCAGTCTAGGTACGATCAGTGTAATATAACAAAGGGTAGAACAGTAAGCAATGTAACGCCCAAATGAATTAGACAAGATATAATTTGTATCGTAATTGTTTGTCTAGTATAAATTAAAGGTATTGTTTGCTATCAATGACTTCTATTTCCATAGATTACATCTTTATTTATTGAATTAAACGCCAGCAAATATACGATGTAGTTGTCAAAGTAGTGTATTTGCAGTACATGAAGTAGCATTTGGAAGCGATCATATTAAATTCTACTACGAAGTAGTTGTCGAAGTAGTATATATTTCAGTACTGTAGTAGCATTTGGAAGCGATCAGCGGTGGTTCCGACATTTTTTAACCCCCAAGCCCATTTAACCCCTTTACGCCCAGAATATCGAAAAATGATCAATAAAAACGTTCTAGACTTGTAGCTATCTGTTCCAGAAGTCGGATTTAAAATATGTACCATAGGTTTTGAGCCAGTCTCGTCTGAAAATCATCGATTTAACATGGGAACCCTATGGTGTAGTAGGTTTTAAACGCCCAAACGCCCGAGTGCTGCCAACTGTTACTGGTGGGGGCTGGGTACGATACAACCTTTGTCAGGCTATCTTCTCACAGCCCATAACCAATGATAATGGATTTGATGGATTGATGAGGATATGACATAGGCCTAGGAACAGGGGGGTCGGGGGGAAATGACCCCCTCACTTTTCGGCCAATATTTTTGCTAGAATATTTCATTTCGCTTGGTGAGAAAATAAATATGGCAAAAGGTTCGCCAAGGCGAGAAGATCCTAAATCTGCAAAGAAATCTTCCATAGATGCGTTGTGTTTCTCTCAAGACGAGATCAAAGTTTCACTGCCCCCCCCCCCCCCCGTCCCACACACTTTTGGGGACGTTCCTACATCCCTGAGATGTGAGGATGAGAACGGATTATCAGGAGTGAGGATTGCAATCCCCACTTCTCAGCATTCTATCATCAGCTGTCACCCAACTGCGTCTGAAGCAATGCTACGAGGATTTCTATAGAAACGAAAGGCTGGGACATTTTGAGGATATAATTACGTGAGCTTTACTATCCCCCTACTTGTATTTGTTGTATGGTATTCATGTATATATGAGGTAGATAGGTATGTTGTATGTGGTATGTGAATATATGTACAAAAGTATAGTATACATGTATATATGAGGTAGATAGGTATGTGTTATGCGCGGTTGTATTTGTTGTATTTGTTTTATATACCCCGACTCGACCAATTGATTGGCATGTTGCTGTGCGCAGCCTACTTGAATTTCTGCCATCTTGGAAGTGCATGTGTGCCGAATGCAGGTTACTGGATATTTGAATGTTTATGTGTTTTGCTAACTGGTGACAAAAATGGAAAATAATACATTGATGGCTGATGAAGGCGCAAACCGAAAGCTCCCTAATTTGACTTTGTCTTTTTAATAAAAAAAAAATCGGCATTATGAGAATAAAGTTATTTATTATTGTTATCGCAATATCTCCCCTACTGTTGGATTCCGAATGGTCAAACATGTTTTGATGACCAAATCACAGTAAGTCCCAAAAAAATCCGGAAAAATTCATCGGAATTCGTATTCTTCCGCATTTACGGAAACCAGTCACACTGCCAAATTGCTGCGAATGTGCTAATAGGGGGTATTCATACTTGAAAATGTTAAATGTGGTAATGGTTTGGATAATTTATCAATATATACGCAAATTTTTTTTTTTTCGAAAACAATATATTTCGAAAACATAGACTCGCATATTCAGTATAGATTGCGAGAAGTAGAGCAAATGAAAGTATAGTGTTGTTATGACCGAAAGAAGAAAATAAATTAATATCACGTCATCATGCACGTCATAGACTGGCTCGAAGTCCATATCTGCAGAGTGAAACTGAAGACCCTGATCAGGTTTGATCTGGATTGAAAACATGGATTGGAAACATGGATAATCGAAAATGTTCAGTATACGAAGCCAAAGCATATTTTCGTTTCCTGATGGTTGTGGATAGCTTATTGAGCACCGGTCATAAACTCCAATACGACACCATATTGCAGCAACATGCTGCGGTACAGTATAAGTGCCAGGAATGCATTGTGTATACTTCAGTATAGGCTGTTCCGCATTGCAGCAATATGCTACGGTACAGCCTAAGTGCCAGGAATTAAATGGCTTGTAATAGACTGGTCTACATTGCAGTAAAGAGCTGCGGCACAGTCGGAGTGCAGGAATGAAATGGATTGTAATAGGCTGGTCTACATTGCAGTAATGAGCTGCGGCACAGTCTGAGTGCAGGAATAAACGGTAGCATTTCCAGTCCAGTCAGTAAAAGTCGGTTCGGTATTATATAATCCTGCATGAGGCCGGTGTAAATACATTTTCAAGACCGAGGTGCTTTCTTGATTTTTGAACGAGGCCGAAAGCCGAGATAAAAATTTAAGACAGCACAGAAGTCTTGAGAAAAAAAATTGCCGGCCGAGTGCGGTATGATTTTTACCATATGCCGCGTACATCATTCAATGTTCTTTTCATATATTTTCCAATCATGACTCAGTCCTTACCAGAGAGGGAAATGTCATATTTTTATTTAGGCTTTAACTTCGATGAAATTGAAGAAGCCATGGAAGCGAAGTCGACAAAGCTTTCAAAATTCCAGTCAGGTTTTTTATCACACACACTGTTTTCACGCGCTCTGGTAAAATAAAATTGCCCTAGGGCATTTTTCTTTTACCGCGTTTTACCACACCTCTCGGGACAATTTATTTTTATATCCGCGGCATATGGTAAAATCAGTAGAGCTGAGAATTCTGCTGCGATTGATTTACATCACGTTTTAGTTTTATATCGACCTAAATAACGGTGCCACAGGTAACCTAAAACACTAATATGCTCTATTTGCCTATAAATTTGAGAACAATACATGGCATTAACAATGGTTGAGTCGTCATACAGCAAGGAATCTAAACTGCGTGTTAACAAGGCTGTTCGTTTGTACGAGCATATGCATGACGTATACCACCATGGCAGCACAACCTAACTCTTTGCATTAACCTACCCTAGTTTAGGAAAATGTCAATTTTTACCGATAAAATTACTGAACTTTTCCAATAGTTTCATTTATTCATCCCCTCGGCAAATGTCACCAAGATAGCACGACCACCCAGCACACATTGTCAACGTATGCAATGTCCAGCTAGGAGCCTTAACCCACCATTGACTGTGGGGGGGGGGCGATTAACGCCCCTTGATTAATTTTTGTAATAGCTCACACACCAATAGCACTATCAACGTGAAACTTCGGATACCTTCTTCAACATCTATTTGACGTCTTCTGAACAAACATACAACAATTTCGTCAAGAAATGTCCAGTTATATCGAAATTAGTGACGTAACTACACACGAGTTTTACACCAAAGTCAGCAAAAATGTAACAGACCGTACAAATGCCATATTTTTAGCAAAATGCACCAAAAAACGTTAAAAGATAGCAAATAGCAAGGGCTACAAGATGGTCATCTCGGAATTTCGATTTATTACCCCAACAAAATGGGAGGGGGGAAATGCCCACAAAATAATGTTTTTCTAAAAAATATTCAAAAAGCCGGAATATATGCCAGAGAACCGCATATGTAAAGCTATCATACCAAATTTCAGAATGATATCACCCTTTTTGACTCACTTATGGCATCTAAGGTATAGGTAACTCATGACGTAATGTTTAACAAATGCGTTTTTTGGCCATTATTTACCACATAGAGCTAGGTAAATGACACCACTGTATTTCTGATACAAAACTAGTCTAGAAACATGTCTTGTTTATTTCGATTTATCAATTAAAAATTTTGACCTTCCGTGATCTGAACTTGACCTGAGCTTGCCATTCACTTCACGTAAATAAAGTCAGGTGGTAAAATAACTAGCACTATTTACTTCTACGTGTAAAATAACTCATAAAACATGTGTTGCATGATTTTCGTACATATTTTGAGCATAGTGACCATTTCTGACCTGACCCTGACCTTGACCTTGGCCAACAATCTCACTTTAGCTCATGGGGGATGTGTATTATACCTTTGGCAGCAGTTTGGGTGGTCATGGTCGCAATCGAACGCTTTGGATGGAAAGTATGGCCCAACAACTCAAATAAGTCGATGTTGACCTTGGACCTGACCGTAACGTGACATTTGACCTCACTTTGACATGTTTGAATATGATTTATATTCATCTCATTGAGAGCTTTCGATTACCGCCTTGCGCGTCTGCTGCGATCATTGGTTCGGAAGATAACCAGGGGGCGTTTAACGCCCCCCCCCCCCCCTCCAGTCAATGGCGTTCTGCTGAGACCGCAGTCAATGCCGGGTTAAAGACAATGCAGGACCCTGCATATGTATTGCTTCATTCAGCAATTACATTGAACACCTATTCATTTAGCATGACTACCAAGTCTAGTTAAAATATTCCTGTGACAAATAAATAACAAAGATTTGATGAACAACCTATAAGTAGAAATAAATGTGTATGATGGTCGTTGCCGCAAAAAAAAAACACGCAGAAACAATCTTGAATATTATGCAGGTATTTTTAGGAGAACACGAATTTATATTAATGGAGCTTCCAGGAAATGTTTTTATTCTCCATTTTATGTATAACGTCTTGGCCCCAGTATATCCTAGTAACAGTTTTATATTCTAGTTAAAATGTGCCACTGCCGGAAAACTAATTTGATGATTCAGTAGCAAAGAAAAGAAATTTGGCTTGGAATAACCATCATCTATAGAAGACTGTCAAGAACATACGAGCAGCCATTCCCCCAAACATATTTTTTTGAATGAGATAATGACTGTATGTATTTAATGTGGGTGTTGTAGTCAAGCCACTAATGCACAGTTATTTGATCCAGAAATGACTGACAACCTATGAATACTGCAATTTTGTATCATAGAACCAATTTGTATACATAGAACCACTTTCGTCGTACTTGTGTTGGCCATAGCTTCTTTGCTAACCCACCTTTAATCTGACCTCTGGAATCCGACCACCATCGTAGTGGCGAACTGCCCGAAGGCACCTTGACAGTGCCTCTGTCCCTGGTGTACCAATGTCCCAGCAGGCGGTATAAAAGAACGGCTGAAGCCAGGACCGGCATCAGATCACCACTGACAAGCATCAGAAGCACAAACATGAAGCTGGTGAGTGAACACAACATATATCAGAGTAAAACGATGAGTATTCTTCTGCATTGCCGTATGAAATCATAGAGCGTTGTAGTACATAAATATATATATATATATATATATATATATATATATATATATATATATATATATATATATATATATATATATATACATATATATATATATATATATATATATATATATATATATATATATATATATATATATATATATATATATATATATATATATATATATATATATATATATATATATATATATATATATATATATATATATATATATATATATATATATATATATATATATATATATATATATATATATATATATATATATATATATATATATATATATATATATATATATATATATATATATATATATATATATATATATATATATATATATATATATATATATATATATATATATATATATATATATATATATATATATATATATATATATATATATATATATATATATATATATATATATATATATATATATATATATATATATATATATATATATATATATATATATATATATATATATAGATATATATATATATATATATATATATATATATATATATATATATATATATATATATATATATATATATATATATATATATATATATATATATATATATATATATATATATATATATATATATATATATATATATATATATATTATATATATATATATATATATATATATATATATATATATATATATATATATATATATATATATATATATATATATATATATATATATATATATATATATATATATATATATATATATATATATATATATATATATATATATATATATATATATATATATATATATATATATATATATATATATATATATATATATATATATATATATATATATATATATATATATATATATATATATATATATATATATATATATATATATATATCTATATATCTATATATCTATATCTATAGAGATATAGAGATATAGAGATATAGAGATATAGAGATATAGAGATATAGAGATATAGAGATATAGAGATATAGAGATATAGAGATATAGAGATATAGAGATATAGAGATATAGAGATATAGAGATATAGAGATATAGAGATATAGAGATATAGAGATATAGAGATATAGAGATATAGAGATATAGAGATATAGAGATATAGAGATATAGAGATATAGAGATATAGAGATATAGAGATATAGAGATATAGAGATATAGAGATATAGAGATATAGAGATATAGAGATATAGAGATATAGAGATATAGAGATATAGAGATATAGAGATATAGAGATATAGAGATATAGAGATATAGAGATATAGAGATATAGAGATATAGAGATATAGAGATATAGAGATATAGAGATATAGAGATATAGAGATATAGAGATATAGAGATATAGAGATATAGAGATATAGAGATATAGAGATATAGAGATATAGAGATATAGAGATATAGAGATATAGAGATATAGAGATATAGAGATATAGAGATATAGAGATATAGAGATATAGAGATATAGAGATATAGAGATATAGAGATATAGAGATATAGAGATATAGAGATATAGAGATATAGAGATATAGAGATATAGAGATATAGAGATATAGAGATATAGAGATATAGAGATATAGAGATATAGAGATATAGAGATATAGAGATATAGAGATATAGAGATATAGAGATATAGAGATATAGAGATATAGAGATATAGAGATATAGAGATATAGAGATATAGAGATATAGAGATATAGAGATATAGAGATATAGAGATATAGAGATATAGAGATATAGAGATATAGAGATATAGAGATATAGAGATATAGAGATATAGAGATATAGAGATATAGAGATATAGAGATATAGAGATATAGAGATATAGAGATATAGAGATATAGAGATATAGAGATATAGAGATATAGAGATATAGAGATATAGAGATATAGAGATATAGAGATATAGAGATATAGAGATATAGAGATATAGAGATATAGAGATATAGAGATATAGAGATATAGAGATATAGAGATATAGAGATATAGAGATATAGAGATATAGAGATATAGAGATATAGAGATATAGAGATATAGAGATATAGAGATATAGAGATATAGAGATATAGAGATATAGAGATATAGAGATATAGAGATATAGAGATATAGAGATATAGAGATATAGAGATATAGAGATATAGAGATATAGAGATATAGAGATATAGAGATATAGAGATATAGAGATATAGAGATATAGAGATATAGAGATATAGAGATATAGAGATATAGAGATATAGAGATATAGAGATATAGAGATATAGAGATATAGAGATATAGAGATATAGAGATATAGAGATATAGAGATATAGAGATATAGAGATATAGAGATATAGAGATATAGAGATATAGAGATATAGAGATATAGAGATATAGAGATATAGAGATATAGAGATATAGAGATATAGAGATATAGAGATATAGAGATATAGAGATATAGAGATATAGAGATATAGAGATATAGAGATATAGAGATATAGAGATATAGAGATATAGAGATATAGAGATATAGAGATATAGAGATATAGAGATATAGAGATATAGAGATATAGAGATATAGAGATATAGAGATATAGAGATATAGAGATATAGAGATATAGAGATATAGAGATATAGAGATATAGAGATATAGAGATATAGAGATATAGAGATATAGAGATATAGAGATATAGAGATATAGAGATATAGAGATATAGAGATATAGAGATATAGAGATATAGAGATATAGAGATATAGAGATATAGAGATATAGAGATATAGAGATATAGAGATGTAGAGATGTAGAGATGTAGAGATATAGAGATATAGAGATATAGAGATATAGAGATATAGAGATATAGAGATATAGAGATATAGAGATATAGAGATATAGAGATATAGAGATATAGAGATATAGAGATATAGAGATATAGAGATATAGAGATATAGAGATATAGAGATATAGAGATATAGAGATATAGAGATATAGAGATATAGGGATATAGGGATATAGGGATATAGGGATATAGAGATATAGAGATATAGAGATATAGAGATATAGAGATATAGAGATATAGAGATATAGAGATATAGAGATATAGAGATATAGAGATATAGAGATATAGAGATATAGAGATATAGAGATATAGAGATATAGAGATATAGAGATATAGAGATATAGAGATATAGAGATATAGAGATATAGAGATATAGAGATATAGAGATATAGAGATATAGAGATATAGAGATATAGAGATATAGAGATATAGAGATATAGAGATATAGAGATATAGAGATATAGAGATATAGAGATATAGAGATATAGAGATATAGAGATATAGAGATATAGAGATATAGAGATATAGAGATATAGAGATATAGAGATATAGAGATATAGAGATATAGAGATATAGAGATATAGAGATATAGAGATATAGAGATATAGAGATATAGAGATATAGAGATATAGAGATATAGAGATATAGAGATATAGAGATATAGAGATATAGAGATATAGAGATATCGAGACATCGAGACATCGAGATATCGAGATATCGAGATATAGAGATATAGAGATATAGAGATATAGAGATATAGAGATATAGAGATATAGAGATATAGAGATATAGAGATATAGAGATATAGAGATATAGAGATATAGAGATATAGAGATATAGAGATATAGAGATATAGAGATATAGAGATATAGAGATATAGAGATATAGAGATATAGAGATATAGAGATATAGAGATATAGAGATATAGAGATATAGAGATATAGAGATATAGAGATATAGAGATATAGAGATATCAGAG
>JAXIVJ010017025.1:25000-27246 GCA_036785665.1 Chirona hameri | reverse complement strand
GACAGAAACTTCAACTTCAACGTAACTTCAACGTTATCGTGTTTATCCCCTCAAAGCGCTTCGAATCATATTATTTTTGCAATTGGTTTAATTTATGTATTTATTTATTTAACATCATCTTTTTAGGGAATGTTTCACCTTTGTATTGGTTTTGAACTGAGATAGCCATTATCTTTGGCCGTTATTGAAATGTCGAAAATACTAAGGTCACTTTCCCCAAAACATAGCCGCTTTAAAGCAATTCAATTTATAGTTTGAAAAATGCGGTCTAGGCTAGTGCTGCCTGCCGCTGATTGGCTGACAGCAACTTTTTCAGCCAATGCCACTTTGTTAGCCAATCAGCGGCGGTCTATAACTCAATAATGACATCATCATCCTAAATTTATTTTAAAAAAAATTGTATAAAGTTAAGTGACTTTTTGAGAGAAATATCATCATCGTTTTCAGCAGCTTCATTCTTTCGACTACAACCAGCGTATATTTGACAACTTTCAGAAAGGTGAAACATTCCCTTTAAGTCAAAGGATTTTTTTGTCCTCCGTTCAGCAAGGTCATCCGAGGTCATCTGAGGGTCATATGGCGGCCCAGGTGGGTCGCACGGCGCATTTTTGTAAGCGCCTCGACGAGGAGATAAACACAATGGTGTCCGTTTAACGTCGTTATCTGTATTTAATCCAAAGTTGTTGGCAAAAACTTGTTGGTGACCTCGGATGACCTAACTTGAAGGGCTCACTGATTAAAATTGTGCCTGGGTCCTCAAGCATGACCTATAATAACATGATTGTGAAATATTTGGTCTGATATAATGTGTATCACTGGAATAAGAAGCATTTGCAATTTTTATAATTGACTTGTATTGGGGAAGTCGCGTGTTCTACCTGACCTTAGGTCACCGATATACAATATCTGAGAGAGAGAAAAAAATTGTAGGTACTTATGACCTAGTTAAATCCTGTAATATAGAAACCACTCAGCCTAAAACTGTGGCTGTGGCACGACCGCAAACGTTTTGGAGGTGGAATCATGTGACCTCACCTGAGATGACCCGAGGTAAAAAAAAATTGCACACAATATGGATGATTGCACACAATGTGAAAAAATTGCACACAGCGCGGAGGCTCTACGAACGTCCCTTGCTTGCGGCGTGGTCCAAGGCTCAATTCTGGGACCAGTGTTATATTTACTTTTTACTAATGACTTGACATCGTTTTTATGTGACACCAAGACAGTGTTATACGCTGACAACGTGCAATTTGTCCACTGTGACCTCCCCAACCAACAGGGAGAGCTACGAGACATCGAGTCAACGCTGAGCAAAGCGCAGCGATGGCTGGTTGAAAACACTCTTAAAATTAACCCAACCAAATCTGACCTTGTTCTAATTTCTTCTCCACAAAGGATGTTTGGACACAATTTCGAAGTACGTTTTGGCAATGCAACGCTTCACCCATCTGATAGTGCGACAATTATAGGGGTCGTTTTGGACAGTAATCTTACTTTCGAAAAGCATGTTTCTATCATGACGCAACGATGGTACGCAACGCTGTTCGGTCTGTCAAAATTTTCGCTCCGACTGCCAAAAGAAGTAAAAAAGTTTATCATTGAATCATTGTTTTTTTCCGCATATATTGTATTGTGCGACGGTCTGGGCAGGCTGCAACGCAACGCAACGTAAACGTATACAAAACATAATAAAGCACAGCGCAAAAAATAGTTAAATGCTGCCGTCGTCTGACACGTATGATGCCTATGTGGATTGAAATGGCCGAAAGTGGACGAACTTGTTGCCGAGCGAGGTGATCGTACATTGCCGAGCGAGGTGATCGAGGTGATCGTACATTGTCTGCTGTATGATAATAATGCACCGATCTGTCTGAGAGATTTGCTGTCGTACCGCGAGAATGTGTCCGCCAGAGAAACCCGAGGTTCTGCAGCAGGGCTGCTGCACATGCCTCGAGTCCGTACCGAGCACGCCCGTCGATCGTTCAGATTTCGGTCAACGGCCAAATGGAACGAGGCGCCGGGCGAAGTGCGAGACGCTGGAGCAGTGACGGTGTTTCGTACGTGGATGAGGGAGTGGCTGTCAGCAGATCGCTAACTCTGCAAGAAACAACTGTCTTGTGCTTGTAACGCTTTTGTGTCGACAATTTTGTATGTGGATTTATTTGAATAGTGTAACTGCGATACAACGTAAAATGACACTTGTCATGCAAAACCGTGTTTTGCGGATGACATACGAATAAACG